>CAOGCB010922299.1:0-15731 GCA_948266635.1 Cnidoscolus chayamansa | reverse complement strand
AACCTACTTCCTTCAATGAGTCCCATAGCCACCTCTTAGTTCATGAAATTCTCCTTAAAAGCAAACTTGAACAACTTGTTGCCAACTTCACCAAATGTTCCAATTTACCCAATAAACAATATGTTGCATCCTCCAATAATAATTGCCTCACCAAGTTTCAACAATTCTAATTTTTCTTCCAATAGACAATACTGAAATGAAGTCCCATGATATATTTGTAACTTTCATAACCATTCTACCAACCATTATCATCATCGAACCTAATCCTTTATAGTCTCCATAAGCTCAAGCAAATGTAGTGTTGTCCCTAAATATAGTTTAAGAGGGGGTGTGTAACATCCCAAATTGTGGAATAGTAAAATAAGCTAAGCATATGTAAGTGTAGAGAATATTTGAATAAATATATTATTAGATACATATATGTGGATCTAGGTTATGATAGAGTAGTGACCAAGCATTAGTTAGTAATCCATGAAAAAGGATAAACCTTAGAGTATTTTTAGTTAAGGAAGAGATAAGCTAAAGGTAAGAAGAAGGGGATTAGTCATGAGTTATGTATATTGGTGATAGTGGTGTTAAGTAAAGGAAATATGTAACATGGTACTAAACCACATTGGATGAGGTATCTCGACCATAGGATGGGAAAGTACATGTATGTCTTGGTGTTGGAATTGAATGTTCAGCCAAGGATCTTATATTAAGATGAATCTCGGTTATGAAGTATGTATCTTGGTCATAGAGTTGTATCTTGGTCAAGGAAGAGAAACAAAGGAGTTTACAAGGCCTGGTTACTAGGATGGTAAGATAGACAAGAAAGAGATTGTGTATCTCGGCCAAGACTTGGAGGATGAGATAAAATTGACAAATAGGTCAAGGAAGGTTCGGTTGTGATGAAGATCACATAGAGAGATGAGTCACGATCATTAGATAATGAATGATGGTTCGATTTTGGTGAGAAGAGATAAGGTATAACTAAGTTTGAGTGGAAGGTTCGACTTGATGAATGTAAGGTTCGGTTTGAAGGATGTAAAGCTCAGTTTGATCATGGTGAGATAGGAAAGAAGGAAGTTAAGGTTCAGCCATAACAAGGATGAGATAAGAAGATGTGTGTCATAGTCATAGGACATGTTCTAATGTCTTAGTTTTGTATATAGGTGAAAGATGAGAATAGGTGAGATATTATGTTATGATTATGGGAGAGAAAAGAGAAGAGGGAGATATGCTTTGGTCATGAATGGGATGAGAGATGGAAGATGATTAAAGGTGTATCTCGGCCTGAATCATGGCGAGTTAGAGAGGGGGAGATAAGTATGGTTGGACCATGATGGGAGGAGATAGGGAAATAATCACTTAGACATAAGATGGTCATATGTGAATCACATCCAAGGTAGTGAGAGATAAGGAATGAAGTTGTAAAGGTTCGGTCATGTGTGGTTTTAAAGGGTTGGATGTCTCGGATTGGGATGAGAAAGAAGTAGAAAGATGAGAGAAAAGAAGAATAGTCCACGATATTTTGGTTGGAAAGGAATGAATTAATTAAGGTGAAATTTGAGTGGATATTAAATGTAAGCGCTATTTTAAGAATTGCCACTTATAAAAAAAGATAGATTAGTGGCATCATCATTTAACTTAAGATTAACACTTGTCCTCAGTGAGGGTTAGGTGGCAAGAGAGAAGAGAGTATATAAGCTTAAGCTTATAATTTGTATCAATTAGAATAAAGGAAGGAAGAAAAACTTACAAAGAGTTCCTTCATTTAAATTCTATTGCATGTGAGATAGTGAGATTTGGGAGACTCCATTAAAGCTAAGGAAGAAAGTGATTGTGATATTTGAGGACAAAGGAAGGAGAGCTACGGTTAAAGAGGTTGTGTCTAAGTGCTAACCATCACATAGAAGGAGGAAAAGGAAGAAGAAGAAGAAAGAAAAGGAAGGAAAGAAAGAAACTATATCTAGGTTAGGTGATATACATATGTGATGAAGATTTTAGTTAGGTGAATATAATTATTATTGGTCCCTTGTGTAGGTCCAAAAGGAGGGTGAGTTGGACCTTTTTCAAATTTTAAATTGTCTTCTGATTTCTCATGAGTGCTGTGTGTATTTTTTACAATGATCAAATTAGAACTTAGATTTAGACTGTCAGTAATCTCACAGTACTGTTAGCAAGACAAGAATTATGCTATATTATCTGTTGATGCAGAAAGTGTGTGAATGATCTCATGAAGTCTAATAAAGCAGAACATATATAAGAATAGATGAATAAGTCAAATGAACAATAATGAGAGGAGAGTGAGAGAAAATGAACTTTAGAGATTTATAGTGGTTTGGCCTCCTTGCCTATATCCACTCTCCCAAATACTCTCTTTCAGAAATTCCTCCACTATGGTTTCTTTTCACGGGCAAGAAATAAGCCTTTACAATTTTCACAGGTTTACAAGGTACTTGTAACCTCTCACAAGTGTTTTTCACTCAACACTTAAGAAACAAACTATCCTAAGCTTGTGAACAATCTTAAATAGGTTTTGGTAGATGAAGAATTTAACTTTTGTTTTTTACTTTTATAGGTCAAGCTATAAAGATGAATAAGAGTTGGATTTGCCAATCAAAGCTTAATAAATGCTCAAAATTTTTTGTTGTAATGACTTTTTCTCTCAATAATAAATGAGCGAGATTTTTGTTTATATAGAGTCTTGACAAAAATTAACCGTTTGAGATCGATTTGACATGTGAAAAAAATGAGTTCTGAAAAGCAGCTAGCCGTTATTTTGTTATGTAGTGAAAATTCTTCTGAGTTGACTTTAAAACCTGGAATCATAGAAATAGAACTTCTATATCCTAGAAGTAGAACTTCTATATCTTAAAAATAGAACTTTGTAATTTTAAAGGTCTAGGTTCTACTTTCAACTTAGTGGTTTCTGGTTTTGTAAACACTTCAATTTTTGTTTAATGGAAACTCACAACTTTTCTCATCTCTGTACATCAATTCTAATCTTTTACTTACTATCTTTAAGAGTTGTAATCCAATATTTTTATTGTTCATTCTTCTCAAGTTTCTTAAGTTTTGTAATCATCAAAACACTCTTTTTAGTTCATGGGGTTAATATTCTCCCCCTTTTTTATTATGACAAAACTTTAGGAACATCTTGATGCTCCCCCTGTATTCATGCTTTTAAACAATATATATATATATATACAACAACATATAAGGTCCCCCTGAGTATAATAATCATAAGTCTTTAAAATGAAAAATACTGTTAGTTTTGGTGAATCATAAAGCACACACAAAAAAAAAAAATCCAACAGGAAGCATAATCATGAAATATTAACCAAAGTGAACATAAAGCTTTTTCAAAATAAGCATATCCAAAATATATCCAAACATATCCAAAATGTATCCAAAATAATTTTTCTCACACTACTCCCCCTTTTTGTCATCAACTACAAAGGGGAGACTCTTGGCAGAAATTCTCTGACTTTTCCTGGTGACAAGAGGTTGGGCCTTTTTAATGGCTACCTTTTTTATGTGTGTTTTTCTGACTAGTGGATCAATTGTGGTACTTGAAGGAGCTGGAGGAGAAGTTCTGGTTTTTGTTGCATTTGCAGGAATGTCTTAAGGAAGTTTAGGAGAAGAAACAGCTGAACCAGATTGATTTGCAGGGAAAGTGGGTTCAAAACTATGATGAGCACCATGGTCTTGTCCAGAGTTTTGTTCAGGAGCATAATTTTCAGAAGTAGATTTTGAAGATTCATGCTCTGCAGGAGATGGATCAGTAGGTACATGGTGTTAAGATGGTCATGCAGTGGAAGAAGGTATTGTTCCATTCTTGGATATAGCAGTTAACATATCTAAGATTTGATAATTTTGGGCAACGACCAGATTGACTGTCTTGTTCATTTGCTGAAGCAATGAAAGAACTTGGTTCAGCTTAGATGGCTTCTTCTTAGTAAATAAATTATTAAGGGGTACATCATCTTCTTGGTTATCTTTAAAGAGGTGTTCTTTTCCTTTCTTATTATTTTGTGGCTCTAAACTAGAATCATTATCACTCAATTTGCTAGTTCCTTCTTTTTTGTGGCTCACAAAAGTTTCTTTGAGTTCAATTAATCTTTTTGAACCCAGTTCAAAAGGGATAGAGTGAGCTGATAAGATAATATTTTACTTATATTTTCTTTCAGGATTTGTGCTAAATGTATATTAAATATCATAAGAAAATATAAGAAATTTGTACTTAATGTTGTTTATTGTGAAAATGCAGGTTTTAAGAACCTAGAAGGCAAAATCAAATGAATTGGAGGAGTTTTTGAAAAATCAAAGAGTAAAGAAAAGCAAATCAAATCTGATCTCGAAGAGATTTCCTTAACCAAATCTCCTATCTCCAGTTGAAATCAAATCTGACCTTGAGAGATTTCCTTGATCAAATCTCCTATCTCTAGCGGAAATTAAATCTGATCTTGAGAGATTTGCTCACTATATCAGATTCTTCTCTCTCCTCCTTGGACTCTATAAAAGGCACTGTGTGAGTCTTGGATATTCATATTCATTCTTGTAGAGAATTATTTCATTCTCCCATTTTTCCATTTCTCTTCTTCTTGTAACATTTTAGTTTTCTCTTAGAATTTCTTTGGAAATTTATTTTCTATTCATTCTTATTTCATCATAATCAACTGAAAGAAATTATTATGCATGATTGGGATTTCGTTATTTAACAAATTTAGGGAAGACTTCAACATTTATTTCATTTCAATTATTTCCTTTATGCAATTCTTATTTTCCGGTATGTATCTTACTTCTCCTACACATTTAAATTATCTTTCTACATTTAACGAAATAATGTTCTAAATTCTTTAGTGGGAAATAAGATGAAGCCCTAATCTTCTAAAATGATTATTGAATTTATGTTATAAATAAATGTTTATGTAGAGTTTTTCATATGGAAATTTCTACTATAAATTGAATTCGATAGTTGAGTTCAGTTTGTAGAGATCTAAATAACCCGACAGGAAAATCCAGATTTGTTAGAAACTCTCAGATAAGATTCAATAGCTTATGTGGGAGCAATGTTATTTAATCTTATTAAAATTTGACATCAGTGCTTATTCAACTTTGTTAATTAATTTTTCACCAAAGGGATTGAGAGAATTTATTTTAATCATGTTAGGTAGTGGTTTAATTGGAAAATTAATTATTATAATATTAAATCCTCATTTACTTTAATTAGTGGGAGCTATTATCTTTATTTGGGGTTTTTATACTTTAAGTTGAAAAAAAATTTAAAGTTTGTCAAATTTTTATGAAAATTCCACATAGCTACTATAATATGAATACAAATTGATTAGGACAATTAGGGTGGATTTTATTTTTCCCACATTCTCTTCATTAATTTTTAATTCTATTTTTGCACCTTCAATAACATTCTATATAATTTTATCATCACTTATTATTACCTAAATAATAATGAAAATTGATACAGGCTTAGTATTTAATTAATCTTCGAGGTTCGACACTCTTTCTCCCACTACATTACTTGATCCGATCAGGTACACTTGCTAGTAGATATTCACGCTCTACTTCTCTATTTATTTATTATATCTTTTTTGCATAGATCATGAGCAGAAAAGAACATTGTCAAAGCCATAGCATAAGGCAGACCCTTAATAGAGGAGCTTTTGATCATCATCTTAAAGATGAGACAGGGAAGATTAAACTTAACTTTTTCAACCAAATGCCATAACAAATAGGCATCTATCCTATTGATATATGTTTGGCTGCCTATTCTAGGACACAGGAAGTGAATGATGAAGAAGCGTAAAATTCTCATCTCAGGGTTCAAAAGCAGAGCGTTGTGGAGTTCATGGGGGGCTGTGTGTGTTGGAGTTAGCCTCTTCAGAAAGGTTTTTTCCTTAAAATCTCTAAGTTGAGTCACATCTTTAAAACTCCCTATGTGTGTTCCATGATTTGCCAATTTGGTATCATGAACACCTTTGCTATAGTTGAAGTATCTATTTTGTAGGTGGAGTTGTTTTCTTTGACTGTGAAGGATTGGTTGTCTCTAGCTATCATCATGCTGTCATAAAATTCATGAACCAACTCTTCATACACTAAACTTTTAAAAGACATAAACTTCATCCACCCCAGAAACTCTACCATTTTTCTAATATTCATACTGAAATCATCATAAACATTCCAGTTGATCCATCTTGCATGAATAATTTTGTGTGTGTGTTGTATTGGTGAAAGATTATGAGCCCTAGAGTGTTTTTCAGTAGGATGGCTTTCATCAGTTTCTTCAATAGGCTCAGATATGTGAATACCTATTTTGTGAGCCTTGGATAGTTTGTCAAAACTCTTCATTCTTTTGGTTGCAGGTGCTTCATCAGAATCCGTAGAGTTGAAAGTTTCTTACTCTTCTGGTTCTGCAAGTGCCTTTCCTTTAGGATTCCCAAAGGTTCGTTTCACTCTTGCCATTGTTGGCTAAAAAAATTCTAACTTTTACAGCTAGGTTGAAATCAGACTAGAAAACTTACTTTTACTTTTTAAAGATGAAGAATGAAGACAGAGAACTTACTTATGTTGAAGATTGAACATAGAATGAAGGATCAGAAACCCTAGGTGATTCTCTGCTTGAATGATTTTTTAGTATGATATTTTGTGTGCAGTGGTAAACAGAGGGTAAGAAAGCATTGTTATCAGAGTTTTTGGAGAAGAGACGGGAAGGTCCATTCGAGTTTTCAAGTTTTTTGAATCTGTCAACGTATGAGAGTAACTTCACGATTTTTGTGAGCAAGAGAGAGAGAGAGAGATAATGAAGATCGTCATCTGGAAGGTTGAGGCATACGAGGGAAGGAGATTATTTTTTTGAAAAATTTACCAAAAGGATGTTTGTGAGGCTGACTTGGGTCATAAGGATACGGTAGCCTAGGATGTGTTGTAGTTTCCCTGGGTCGCCACGTGTCCTTGAATAGACAAAATTTCAGTGTTTCCCTATATTTTTTTCATATGTTGCACGGTTTCTCTTTATTTTATAGGTTTTTGAAAACTTGTGTTTTTCTTCACAAGTTTTGTTCTCTCAAAGTTCTCCTTGAAGATTTTAAAGATCAATAACGATTTCTATTTCTCTTCAGTAGGTGCGTTTTTTTTATCTTTCCCATCTGTTTTGTATTTGTTTTACATTTTTTATATTTCCTTTTTGTTTTCTGATAGACTGAACCTGATATTTTTTTCTAATTTCTAAAATTGCAATTTAGAAGTTCTATAACGTAGTTTTAGACTGATAGATTTTTATCTGCCAGTAAGCTCAAATGATTTCTATCATTTTTCTACCGAGTATAAGTGTAACCACTGATTCTCTCATTTTTCAGAGGGTTCACTCATTCCTAATTCTCTTCTAATTTTACAAAAGATATCTTCACTTAAGGGTTTTGTGAAGATGTCTGCAATTTGTTCTTCTATCCTAACAAACTCAAGTTTTATGCTTCCATTTTGCACATGATCTCTAATGAAATGATACCTAATTTCAATGTGCTTAGTTCTGAAATGTTAGATTGGATTTTTAGATAGATTTATTGCACTTGTATTGTCACATCTAATAGGAATTTGACTGAAACTCAATCCAAAATCCTCTAATTGATGTTTCATCCATAAAATCTATGCCACACAACTTCCAGTAGCTATATATTTCGCTTCTGCTATGGATAGAGCTACTGATGTTTGCTTTTTGCTATGCCTAAGTAAGTGTCCTAGAAATTGGCATGTACTAGATGTGTTTTTTCTATCCATTTTTCTTTCAGCAAAATCAGAGTCACTATATCCTATTAGATCAAACCATTTATTTTTAGGATACCATAGTCCAATATGAAAAGTTCTAATTAAGTACCTAAAGATTCTCTTAACAGCTTTCAAGTGTGATTCCTTAGGACACGATTGAAATTTTGCACAAAGACAAACACTAAAATGTATGTCTGGTCTAGATGAAGTAAGATACAAAAGAGATCCAATCATACCTTGATAAGTCTTTTGATCTACATTTTTGTCATCTTCATCTTTATCTAGCTTGATGGTTGAGCTCATAGATGTTCTCATGCTTTTCATCCCAATCATCTTGTACTTTTTTATCATGTCCATCACATACTTAGATTGATTTATGAAAATATCATCCTTCAGTTGTTTAATTTGTAGTTCAAGAAAGAAGTTGAGTTCTCCCATCATACTCATTCAAATTCACTTTGCATAATTTTTGAGAAGCTTTGACATAGATAATCATTAGTTGCACTAAAAATAATGCCATCCACATAAATTTGGACCATGAACATATCTTTTTATTTTCTTTTAATGAAAAGTGTGGTGTCTACTTTTCCTCTATCAAAGTTATTTTTTAGTAAAAATTTACTAAATCTTTCATACCAAGCTCTAGGTGCTTGCTTTAATCCATAAAGTGCTTTAATGAGTTTGTAAACATGGTTATGGAAAATTGGATCCTCAAATCCTGGAGGTGTGCTACATGCACCTCTTCATCAATATAACCATTTATGAAAGCACTCTTTATATCCATTTGATATGGTATGAAATTCTTGTAATATGTAAAAGAACATAGCATTCTAATGGCTTCAATTCTAGCTACAGGTGCAAAAGTTTCTTCAAAGTTTATTCCTTCCTCTTAATTATACCCTTGAGCCACTAATCTAACTTTATTTCTTATTATATTTCCATTCTCATCCATCTTATTTCTAAATACCCATTTTGTGCCTATAATTGAATGATTTTTAGGCTTAGGAACAAGAGTCCAAACCTTATTTCTCTTAAATTGATTAAGTTCTTCTTACATGGCTAGAATCCAATTTTCATCATTTAGGGTTTCTTCATAATTTTTTGGTTCTAGTTTTGAGATGAAAATTACATTACTGAAATATCTTCTAAGTTGTGCTCTTGTCATCATTTTTTGAGATGGACTATCTATGATATCTTCTCTTGAGATATCTTTATGATACCTCAACTCTTGAGGTAGATTTTCATATTGAGGTTTATCTATTTGTAGTTCTTCTATATTTGGAAAGGGGAAACATTTTAATCATTTTGATTTTGACTTGAGCTTGAATTTTGAATTTCCACACTATCTTTTGGATCTTCATTAAGTATATCATAGTTTTACTGAATAACATGTTCATTATCATCATTGTTGGATACTGTTTGTCTATTTGAATTTGTTTCATCAAATATGACATGAATTGATTCTTCTACAATTAGAGATTTTCTGTTAAATACTCTATATGCCTTGCAATGGTTTGAGTATCCCAGAAATATACATTTACTTGATTTGCTGTCAAATTTTTTGAGATTTTCTTTGTCATTTAAGATATAGCATCTACATCCAAACACATGAAAATAGGAAATGTTTGGCTTTCTTCCTTTCCAAAGTTCATATGGTGTCTTTTTCAAAATGACTCTAATATTGACTCTTTTTATAATGTGGCATGAAGTGTTTATAGCTCTAGCCATTTCTTGTAGAGTTCTATTTTTCCTTTCCACAACTCTATTTTGTTGTGGTGTTCTGGAGGCAGAGAAATTGTAAAAGATACCATGCAAAGTGCAAAAATTTTTTAATGAAGAATTTTCAAATTCTTTACCATGATCACTTCTCAATGATGTGATGCAATACCCTTTTTCATTTTGAACCTTCTTACAAAAAGCTTCAAAGGATTTAAATTCTCATCTTTATGAGAAAGAAAAAGTACCCATGAAAACCTAGAATAGTCATCAACTATCACTAATGCATATGATTTTCCTCCTAGGCTTGTAGGTGTTACTGGTCCAAAAAGATCTAAATGTAGAAGTTCTAAAGGTCTGTTTGTAGAAACAATTTTCTTTAATTTAAAAGCGGATCTTGTGTGTTTGCCTAACGAGCATTCTCTGCAAGTGTAATCAATTTCATAATTGATCTTTGGAAGTCCTATTACCAAATCTTTTCTAGATAACTTGGAGAGCAGATGCATATTTGCATGTCCTAATTTTCTATGCCACAACAAGGGATTATCATGCAAAGTCATGAAGCATTTTGAAGTATTTTCCTTGATTGTATTTATGTTTATAAGATAAACATTGTTTACTCTAGAAGCCACAAATATACTTTTGTTAAGAGAATCATAGATTTCACAATAGGTTGAGTAGATAGTTACCTAATATCCCTTATCGCATAGTTGACTTACACTTAACAAGTTGAACTTTAATCCTTGTACTTATGCAACATTTTCAATTGATGGATTCTTTCCAATTGTTCCAACTCCAATGATTTGAGCTTTTCCTTTATCTCCAAAACGAACATGTCCACAACTCTTCATTTCCAATTTTGAGAATTTGGTTGCATCTCCAGTCATATGTCTAGAGCATCCACTGTCAATATGCCATAAATCTATTTATTGATCATTTTTTAAGCATACCTGCATAAGAAATCATTTATGTTTTAGGTACCCAACTTGTTTTGGGTCCTTGGGGTTAGTTGATCTTGAAATTATTTTCTTTGGAACCTAAATTTTCTTTAATTTTACAGTTCCTTTCCTTATTGCATAGTCTCTAGATATATGCCCTCTGTGATTACAGTAAAAATATGTAAATTCAGATGATGTAGAAAATTTGGCTTTTTACAAAATGATTTTGATAATTTTTCAGTTTACTAAACTCATTAAATCCAATGCCATATCTATTAGTGCTTAGTCTTTGTGATTCTAGTAAAGCATTCAATTTTTCTTTTCCTTTGGTGAATTTGGCTAAAACATTTGTTAATGATTCTATTTTTGCTTCTAGTATTTTGTTCTTATCAAGCAGTTTTATGTATGAGATTTTTTATTTTTCTAAGCTGTCTTTTATTCTGCTTATTATGGAGTTTTGCTCACTGTAGCATTCATTCTTCTTTTTAAAGTATGCACATTTAGTCTTAATTGTTTGATTTTCTAACCTTTGGTTTTCAATTTCAATTTTCAATTTTACACATTTTTTCTTGTAGCATTTATACTCACTATATGTATATGCAAAAACCAGTTCTAAATTAGCTAAGTTAGGTGAGTCAGAAATGTGTACCTCATTACTTTCATTTCTGTCAGTTTCCTCAAGTTCCTCAAGTGCCATGTAACAGATGTTGGCTGTTTCTTTATTACTGTCTTCATCACTTATGGAGCTGTCACTTGGATTCCATGTAGTCTAAATCCTATAAATGCATGAGATTTTACATTAATGATTATGTCATGTTAATGTTAATGTTATGTAATGTTTACGACTTATTAGGGTTTTGGTCATCTTCCAGTGGTTTGGATTCTAACGTCAGTAGCAGTTCGTTTAGGTAGGCTGTTACAGACTTGGTATTAGAGCATATGGTTCAAAAAATCGGACCTAGTTGTGCATGTTAAACATTATAGAATGTCATAGGGCAAACATCATACGGAATACACATCCATTAGGGAGTCAATGTTTAATATCATGGCAATGATGATGAATATGCTAAGTATATGATCACGTGTATACTATACATATGAATGGAAGTTTATATGAAATGTTATGTGAGTTCATGTGGTGACATGTGAACTAAATGTTATGTTAATGTTATGCTATGTTTGCCTTCGTAACAGAAGCGAATATGAGTAGATACATACTAAATGTTTTATAATAAATAAAATAAATATTTACGCCATGCTCATGCATCACAGCTATTACAAATTATTTTGCATTAGATCACAAGATATGTTACATTGCATTGATTACATGTTTATGTGAAAGGAAGTATTGGATGACCCTCAATCTTGTATTTTTATGTTCATGATGACCATGGTTTATATCCCTAGGAATGTCTCTCAATTATGTTTTATGTTGTCCATTCGGCATGTCATTCGGGATGTACCACGGACTGTCTTGCGGAAGAAACACTAGAAAGATTAGGGCATTCTAGGGGATATTTATGATATGGTAAGTCCTAGATGGCCAAAATGAGCTTTTGGGCGCATGTTTATGTTTTCAATAGTTTTCAAGAAGATGGCTTGCCAACTGGATCTATTGAAGGATCTTGGTGATAATATTACATAAGGTGAAATATTTGACAATGTTGCATGTATACCAACACAAAAGATATGTTTTATGTATTATGGTTTTTGTATCTCCTCACAAAGCTATTTTAAAATAGCTTACCCATTTTATATCCTCTCATCTCCTTCCTGAACCCCAATCGTATTGTTCATGAGTATGCATGATGTACTAGAAAACGCAGGATAGTGTGGACGTGTCTCTATGAAAGTTAATTATGTATAGTTTGCCCCTAGAAAAGTCAAATGTGTAATATTAAGAATGATGTTAAAGCATATGTTTTATGATATCGTGTATTTTAAATATTTATGTTTGGATTTGGAGTACTTATAATGACGTTTATTACGATGATGTGTACAGGTATATGTAAGATACTTGTATTAGAAATTTAATTATTCTTTAAATTTATATTGTACCTAAATCCTATAAATGCATGAGATTTTACATTAATGATGATGTCATGTTAATGTTAATGGAAATGGAAAATGTTAATATTATGTATTGGTCCCTAATGTAGGTCCTAGAGGGGGTGAATTTAACCTTTTTAAAATTTTATGAATCTTAGTCCCTACTCTGAACTATAAAAATTATCACAGTTAATTCCAGAACTTAGTGAACCTAGAACTTTTAAAATCCAAATTTAGATTGTCGTTAGTTTCAGAATTCTGTTTGTGAAATACTAGCATATAAATATCTTAAAGATAGAACTAACTCATAAATGCTCAATAAAGTCTAAGTTCAATAAGTAAAATATAATCACAGATTAGCCAAGCATAAATTTAAATCAAAATAAGCGATAGGGAAAGAAAATAAGAACTCATGAATTTTATAGTGATTCGGCCTTCTTGCCTACATCCACTCTCCCAAAGCCTCCCTTTGAGAAGTTGCTCCACTATTGACTCTTTTGAATGGCAAGAGACAAGCATTTACAACTTTTTCCAAGTTTTTAAGGATCTTGTAACCTTTCCAAGTTTTCCTAGGCTCTTGTAACCTTCTTTCAAGTTTTCAAGGGATCTTGTAACCTTCTCCCAAGTTTTTAAAGAATCTTGTAATCTTCTCCCAAGTTTTTAAAGGCTCTTGTAACCTTATACAAGTGTTTTCCACCAAACACTCAAAACACAAGTTATCCCAAGCTTGCAATCAACCTTAAATAGGTTTTGGTGGATGAAGGAAATTAACTCTTGTTTTTATCTTATTATAGCTGAAGCTATAAAGAAAGAAAAGAGTTTGATTTGCCAAAAAATGCTCAATGAATGCTCAGGTGAAGAAAAATTCTTTGTAATAAATTCTTTCAATGTAAAATTGTTTCTCTCAAGTGTAAATGAGATACTTTAACTCAATATATATGTTCTTGATGTAAATTAGCCATTTGGAGAATATCTAGGTAGGTTTGACACAGATTTCAATAAAACTAGCTGTTATTTTTGGACTCTAGTATAGAGTTGATTTTAAAATTTGGAATCGTGAAAATAGAAGTTCTACGTTTGAAAATCTAGGTTCTACTTTCAATTCAGTGACTATATTTTCTTCAAACTTTGAAATTCATTTCTAAAAGTAATCTGTATCATATGAATATGCATGTATGTATGATTTAACATGTTTGGCAATTCACACTCTTATACTTCTTTTTACAAGAATTCTAAAATTACCTAATGCTCTAAAAGCTTCAAATTCTTGGTGCTTCAAGTCCTCTTGTCTTTGAATATTTGATCCTTTATTCATTTGAATTTCTTTAATATCAACCTGTAATCATTTACTTCATAGAATTCTAGCAAAGTGTATTTTCTTTAAAAACAAAGATAATTTTCATAAGTTTTGAAATCATCAAAACATGCTCATTTGAGCTCATGGGATCAACATTATGTAATATTTACGGCTTGTTAGGGTTTCAATCACCTTTAAATGGTCGGGATTTTAACCTGATAGCAGTCTGTTTAGGCGGACCGTTACAGTATGACTTAAACGCATAAAAGTTTACTAAATGTCAAAATTAACCTTAATGACCTTCAATAGGCATCGAGGCTAGTATACGGGACATAGTTACTTATATGCTTCGGCATAATAGTTATCTATGCTTGGACATAACAATTATCTATGCTTTGGCATAACAATAACATTTATATGTTTTGACATAACAATAATATTTATATGATTCGGTATAATAGTGATATGATTTTCGGGGCTACAATGAGGTAGCCCATTGGTATTGGCTTGTGATTGCCTTACCACTTAACTGAGATTCTATATGTAGCATTCAATCTTACTTAAGCTACTTAAAGGACATGAGTTTAAAATTTAAATCTAGTTATGCATTATCATACTTGCACTTGTGTAATAGTAATGAATTGCACAAAAAACGACTATATGCCATAAAAGAGTAAATGTATGTTTATTAAATATATGAAATATTATGGTGAGTCCAAATATGATATTCTATGACATGTTGCATAAATGTGCATAAATAATGTAGATACCGTTATTTGGCTATGATGGTTGATGAAAATATTAAATAATGTAATTATGCCTTGTTTATTAGTTAGAAATTTAGTGTTATATATATTTGTAAATGTATTCTACTATATATGAGTTTTATAGACCTACTGAATATAAACTCATCACATTAGTATTTTCCATGCATAGGTAAGAGATAATAAAGCAGCAAAGGAGTTCTTTATGAATCCACATCGAACGTCCCAGAATCCATCATAATTGGTCGGAACCAAGATTTTGACACTCTTATAATTTTTATTTTGGCATGTACATAGGTTTAAAAAACATAGGTACGAGTTCTAATTTTTTTTTAAAATAACTAAATATGAATAAATTTATTACTATAAAATGGTTGGTCGTGGTAATATTAAAATAGTTTGAGACTACATGTTAAAATACAGGTATAAGAGCTCTTAAATGGAGGAAACTCTGCCAAATTTTCCATTTAGTAAATGTTTCTAAAAAAACCAATTGCTTTAAACAAAAATTAATTAATGGAAATGATTATGTAATATAGTTTTCACACACCATAATAGTTTATAGTAGAGACACATATAGTTAATAGTACACCTTGTTCATGTCATCACACGTCTAGATAAGGGGTACTATATATGTTCATTAAAGCCTATATGTATATATATGTGGGGAGAAAAAATCATTTTATAAAATAATTTAGTTATCAAAATTGAAAATGAACTTATTTTATTAAAATTAAAATTTGAATTTCTCTAAATGACAATGGAAATAAAAAATATCACACAAAATAAATATTTAAAAATAGCATAAAACTTCAGGTTGTTACAAAAAAACTATATATTATTTTAGTATTATTATGTGGAATAGATGTTAAAAATGTGTTATAGTGATAGTTGATTTTGAATGGGATTCAAATTCAAAGTATCTTTTGTGATACATCATCACATGCACATGAAAATTTGGAGACAAGGTATCCTTTTCTGATGCAAAGGTAAGACGTTATGTCGGTTCCTTCAGAAACAGAATGTCTTGAAGTTCAAGAAATACAGCTGATTGAGCAAAATTCATATGAAAATGAGTAATGGAAATCAACAGAGGTGGATATAAATTAACTTGAGTACAGTACATGGCAAACAAAGAACTTCTATCTTTTTTTCCTTCGAAGGTTATACTCTGAAAGCTGATGATAGCAGAAAGCCCTTAAA
>CAOGCB010922016.1:0-16771 GCA_948266635.1 Cnidoscolus chayamansa | reverse complement strand
GCCTGAAAATCTTGTGGAAGGTTGCAAGTACCTGTTAAACTTGTGAAAAGTGTAAAGGCTTGTTTCTTGCCTGTTCAAAAGAAACCTTAGTGGAGGAATTTCTCAAAGTGAGATTTTGAGAGAGTGGATGTAGGCAAGGACGCTGAACCACTATAAATCCCTTGGTTTTGTCTTCTCTATCTCTTCTCTCATTTACTTACTGCATTTATTTTGGCTGATTACATATACTGCATCTGCTTGAAGTAACTACCTTAAAATAAGCTGTCATGAAAAACTAGAATCATTCATTAAGAAAAACAATGTCACTTTCAGTCTAATACTTAGCTTTTAGAAGTTCTAGTATTTACACGGATCTGATTCAAACTAGAAACCTGTAAAGAAATTGATAAAATCCAATTCACTCCCCCTTTTGAACTCCAACTAGGGACCAACAGAGAGATTTCCTTAACCAAATCTCTTATCCCCAGCGGAAATCAAATCTGATCTTGAGAGATTTGCTCACTAGATCAAATTCTTCTCTCTCCTCCCTGGACTCTATAAAAGGCATTGTGTGAGCCTTAGATATTCATATTCATTCTTGTAGAGAATTATTTCATTCTCCCATTTTTCCATTTCTCTTCTTCTTGTAACATTTTAGTTTTCTCTTATAATTTCTTTAGAAATTTATTTTCTGTTTATTCTTTTTTTATCGTGATCAACTGAAAGAAATTATTGTGAACGATTGAGATTTCATTGTTTAACAAATTCAAGGAAGATTTCAACATTTATTTCATTTCAATTATTTCCTTTATGCGATTCTTATTTTCCTATATGTTTCTCACTTCTCCTGCACATTTAAATTATCTTTTTATATTTAACGAAATAATATTCTAAATTCTTTAGTGGGAAATAAGATGAAACCCTAATCTACTAAAATGATTATTGGATTTATGTTATAAATAGATGTTTATGTGGAGTTTTTCATATGGAGATTTCTACTATAAATTGAATTCGATAGTTGAGTTCAGTTTATAGAGACCTAAATAACCCAACAGGGAAATCCGTATTTGTTAGAAACTCTCAAATAAGATTCAATAGCTTATGTGGGAGCAATGTTATTTAATCTTATTAAAATTTGATATCAGTGCTTATTCAACGTTGTTAATTAATTTTTCACCAAAGGATTGGAATAATTTATTTTAATCACGTTAGGCAGTCGTTTAATTGGAAAATTAATGATTGTAATATTGAATCCTCATTTACTTTAATTAGCGAGAGCTATTATCTTTATTTGGGGTTTTTATACTTTAAGTTTAAAGTTTGTCAAATTTTTATGAACATTCCACATAGCTACTATAATATGAACACAAATTGATTAGGAAAATTAGGGTAGATTCTATTTTTCCCACATTCTCTTCATTAATTTTTAATTCTCTTTTCGTACATTCAATAACATTCTATATAATTGTATCATCACTTATTATTACCTAAATAATAATGAAATTGATACAGGTCTAGTAATTAATTAATCTTCGAGGTTCGACATTCTTTCTCCCACTATATTACTTGATCCGATCTGGTACACTTGCCAGTAGATATTTACGCTCTACTTCTCTATTTATTTATTATATATTTTTTGCGTGGATCAGATATGCTTCCTCAATATAGATATATGGAAAACAAGATGAATATTCTCCATGGAAGAAGGGAAATCGAGCCTGTAGGTGACATCACTCAACTTCTGCACTATTTCATAGGGTTCGCTGTATCTAGGAGCCAACTTACTTTTCTTTCCAAAATAAACCACCCCCTTTATTGGAGATACTTTCAGTAATATCATGTCTCCCTCTTATAACACTATTTGCTTCCGCCTAACATCAACATAACTCTTTTGCTTGCTAACTCCTAACATCAACATAACTTTTTTGCTTACTAACTCTTGTGTTCAATCTTTCTCTAATTATGGGAATCACTCTATTGGTGATCTCTATAATTTAAGGTCTAGCCAATGTATGCTCTCCGAATTCTTCCAATATATGTTCTCCGAATTCTTCTTAACATATAGGAAATTTGCACTTCCTTCCATACAAAGCTTCATACAGAGCCCTTTTAATACTTGAATAGTAGCTGTTGTTGTAAGCAAACTCTACCAATGGTACATGTTGCTTCCAAAAACCTCTGAAATCCAGCACATACATCCAAAGCATATCCTCAATTGTCTGAATAGTCCTCTTAGATTTTCCATCATTCTTTAGATGGAAGGCCATGTTAAAATCTAGTCATGTTCCCATAGCATTCTACAGGCTTCTCTAGAACCGTGAGATAAACTAAGGTCCTTTGTCAGATACTATGGATACCGATGTACCATGCAATCTAATGATCTCCTCCATATATATTTGTGTCAATCTGTCTATGGAGTATCCAAACCTTACCGATGGAAGTGCGTTGACTTCGTGAGTATGTCCACTATCACATATATGGAGCCACACCTATTGGAGCTAATCGGTAGCCCCACAATAAAGTCCATAAAGATGTGCTTCCACTTCCACTCTGGAATTAGTAGTGGGTTCAACCCTGCTCGCTTTTGGTCCTCTAATTTTACCCTCTAGAATACCTCACATAACGATACAAACATGGTAATCTCCCTTTTCATTGTAGGCCACTAATCGGCTTTCTAAGAAGGTATTGTCTTCAGTTGACCAAAAAAAGTGGGAAGCCCTGGGTCATTCATATAAGTCCTTTAGTTTGGGTTTGAAGCAATCCAAGGAGTCCAAATGCTTCACAAGTTAGCCACTCAGTTGTGGGGTAGATGTAACGAGCTAGAGATCTAAATTGAGGCTTTCAAGGTGCAGCGGAGGAAGTCGAGAATCGTGTGAAGGAGGTAGAGGAGTCCCCAAAGAAGCCCTAGAATAGCAGGAGTCAGCTCAAGAGCGCATTGCAATAGAACTTTCCTATTGAGAGTAGGATGAGAAGGCAACAGCAGAGGTGAAGGCTGCTATGGAAAAGTTAACGGTGGAGAACGCAAAAATCTGTCAGAATTATGATGAATTGGAGGAGTATTATGTTGGCTGCTTCATCAATGGTTTATCCCTGGTGAAGAAGGAATTGATTCACCTTTACCTTGGCTACAACTCTGATTGGTTGGACTCAATCACTCCTCCACCCGCTGCTATTTCTGCTCCTGATGAAGAGCCTATCATTGTTGAGCTTACTCCTACCAGAGAGACAAAAATTGAAGAGCCTGCTTCAGCTGAAAGGGGTGAGTTTGTAAATGAGGGAGGGGACCCTTAATAAAATGTCTCCATTATTGTAAAGAATTTTAAGTAATGAAGTCTCTCGCTTTTTGCCTTTGCAATGTTTCTTCCTTTTTATTTATCACGTCTTGCCTTACTTATTTTAAAGTTACATACATAAAGCTGCCAAGATATAAGTCTATACCTTTGTGATTAATCTAATGAATAAAACACTTAATAGACCAAAGTAAGTGAAATAATTAAGATTATAACGACGTGGATGGGCTAGGAAAGAAAGAAAGACTTAGCCACATAATGACAAATATATATACCCAAATGTTTGACCTTAGACTTGCCCGACATTGGCATGGCTTTGAGCATGATTTTAATCCTACCTTAGGACCTCTAGGCTGTCATGTTTTAATCTAAGAAGTGAAACATAAGCCGATGTTGTTTGCCAATTGTAGTCCCTAATGGAGTCGCCAAGCTGTCACAAGGGTTCTTGCAGTCGCTGAGACACCATTTATGTCGATGCGTGAGACAGGAGTCGCCACCTTTGTTTTGAGGAAAACTAGAGAAAACCATTTCTATCTTTGAGATAAGGTATTGGAACATTTATTGAGATTTTGAGCTTGGGGTCCTTTATACATGTAGAGAAGATGTTAGGCACCCGCTTCGTCCTCGAAGGGTAGTTAGACTTGATAATCATGCTTTTTTTTTGTCACACTAACGCTTGGAGTCTTAAGTCGAAATGTCGATCCTCTTCTAACAAGGGTGATCTAATCCCGTTATGGGATCTTTTAATATCTCTACTTATTAGAGCAAACTTGGTTCAATGATGAATGATTCAATTCTAAGTGAATCTTGACACTTTGTACTACCTGTTTATTTTGATTTAGAAAAACATTTGCCGAAATTCATTTATAACAAAAAAAAAAGGAAAACTAACAAAGCATTGAGTTTTAAAAGAAAACTATCGTTTGTTTAAAGATATATACTTGATTCAAAACCATGGCGAAATCAAGAGAAGAGTAATCTAGAGTAGCAACGATTGCGTGATGCACATACATGACTTAAAGACTTACCTAAAGATTTGGTGAGAAGAGGAATCACCTACCTGAGTAAAATCTCTAGGAGATTAGGAGCTTTCTTATTCAAACCTTAAGGGGATGCCCTTTTCTTAGGGATACCTATTTGTCCGATCTCCAACTTCAAAAATATTCCTTCCTAAATGCTTCAGAATGCTCTTAGTGACTATCTTCCATAATTTTAATTTTTCTTGTTCGCCCTTTTAGTATGGAAATAAATTTTGCTCCTCTTTGTAGAAGAAATTTTTTTTCCTCTCCCTCCTTTTGAATTGGTGTGAAATATGATATTTATATGGTTTCTGACCCCCTCATCTGGACAACCTATTTTTAGAGGAGTCCTCTAATGGCCTAATTTTAAATAGACACAATGTATTAAATTTGATGGTTGGCTCAACCACATTTAATGGGGCACTCGAGAGAGGAAGTGGCTATAGCTTTGGACATGGTGTTTGTAGAAGGAAATGACCGTTTTGATCTAACGGGGATAGGTAGGGATGGATTAAATCCAACAGCCCCAATTCATGAGATGAATCGGGTCTTGCTTGTACTAGCACGAAAGCTCTTAAAAGGAATGTGGGAGACGAATCTCACAGGAAGCTCCTGGGCGTCAATCTTCCTTCTGGCGAGACGTGTGAAAGGTTGAGATCAAAGAGAGCCACTTGCCCGTGGCGGCTTAGCTTCGTTAGTAAGAAATAGTCATCATGGGGTAGTATTAGCCTATTATAATAGGGTCATGAGGAACTAAAGCCTCGGTCTTATGGCGTGAGGGGCGTATCTCGGTTCTCTTAGGATGGAGAATCGAGATATGTTGCTCGATAGAATGTTGATGGACTGGACAGTCCATCGAGCTTGGATTACGAGCTTTGCTTGGCCCATTATGGCTTTCATTTTAAATATTTTAGGCATTATCCAAGAGGGCCATGATTTAAGTCCAGTTAAGACATCTTGGTTCAGTGGCAGCAGCTTGTGTCTCCCCCTTATTATGATTTGAATCTTATGACGATATCTTAACAAAATACTATGTCTACGATTACATGTAAATTTAATTTTCTTTTTTACAAAAAAATACATATAGACTTAAGCAAAGCACTAAAAAAATCCAAAAATAAGAACCACTTAAAGAACCATTAATAGATCTTGAAGATGAAAATAATACAAATAGAAGAACACTTATTGAATTGCTTTCATTTGATATCAATACAGATAAGGTATATTAATTAATAAATTTATTTCAATATTTTTTAGTAGATGATTTTTTAATCTAGAATATTAAATTTCTTTTGTTTTTTTTAAATATGACATTAAGTTTACATGCAAAGTAATAATAAAGACTATTGATGCAACAAGTAGTTGATGGTATAGAGCTTGCCCACATTGTAAAAACAACACTCAAACTTATAATGAAAATGTATGATGCAAAGTCAATGTGGCATGTTGAGAAAAAAATTCTTTTACCATGGTCAATTTTAGTATATTTTTTGTATTTAAAATACCGATTATTTTCTAATTAATATGTAGGTACAAATTAAGATAGGAGTTGCTACATTTATTTTATTTAGTAGAATAATTTTTGATTTAATACGACTTCTTGTATCAACTTTGGTTTATAGTTCAAAATATAAGGTGTAGTTCCTTCATTCATTGTTAGTAAAGATATACAATTTAAATTATTTTTTTTTTCAAAAATACAACATGCATCGAATATCTCTTGTAGAGTAACTCACATTTTCAAAGATGATGAACCACAATTACTTATTACTTCCTCCCTATCTCAAAAGTCCATTATTTGTGTAGAGTCTATTGTCTAAGCAAGTGATAGAAAAAATATATATATATATAAAAAGACTTAATTTATCTAATTATGTAGAGGGTGGATTAAGCAGTTCCTTATCAATCAGAATCATTGTTGGTTTCATTTTTCAAATTTTATTTTATATATATGCAGTATGTATTTTGAACATGTGCCCTCTAGTAATTTAGTAAAAGTTGGGCACAGTGTTTGAGCTGGGTTGGGCTCTTCTTAGAGTCTTCATGCCTATAATCTTTTGCCATTTGGGCTTTAATGCAACTACTTGCAGTTCGATTTTTCTTTTTCTCTAAAATAAAAATAAAAAGGGGTTATTTTTTTGGAAAAATCAAATATTCCCTCTTCCTACACTTATATAGAAGTATAGATTAATAATTTATAAAAATAAATTATAATTATAAAAATAAATTATCAATACGTGTATAATTTCTCTAGTTAAATACTGTAATAGGATTAATAAGATCTCAATACTAAGAGCCTGGGCCAATTTGGGTTGGATTGGGCCGGTAATCAAGCAGTCCGCCCAACCCAGGTACAACATATGGAAATTACTTAAACGCTAGAGTTGCAATGATCAACAAAACCCTAGCGGCCCCTATGCGATCCAATCTCAGCCGTTGATTTTCGGTGCATTAGGTCACATTAGGGTTTATATTTTGAGCTCCTCCTTCGTGACTTCTCTTCTCTTAAACCTATAGCCGTCGACTCTCTCCTCTATCTCTTTCTCTTTCGCTCCTTCCTCTCAGATCGAGCATCAACAATGGTGAGACTCTAATCACTTCCTCTATGTACGTCCTGTTGAAATGTGTTATCTGCGCGTATATGCTCATATGCTCGTGTGTTTCTCTGTTTGTTTCATCATCAGCAGAAAATTTTACCTGAATGCTATCGCATGGATCTATGCGTTTTCTTTTTTTTTTTTTTTGTTTTTTTTCCTTTTCTTTCTATTATCTTGCTTTCTTTTCGTTTATGGTATCTGATTGGAACTGAGTCGCTTGTTCTGGCGTGCATTTGTATCGACATATAGCTTGGCATTTATATATAATATGCCGTAAGAAGGTGATTATAGTAGTCTCCTTTTTTAAATTTTCAGTGAAAGTGTTTTCGAGCAAATAAAGTTAACTTTTGTGATTGTGCAAGTGAGCTTAATTTTGATGTGGGTATGTTCGAGTTCTTTTAATATTTATCAAAATTATATGTTTTGGAATAAATTATATTTGGTGAAGGTAGGAAACAATTCCTTTATCTATCTTAAAAATTGAACTATTATTATGGGATGTGAGGACATCTGAGAATCGTAACTATAAATTCATGATTATAATGTTTTCCTATAATAAATAGGGTTCAGTTTTTAGAATATTCAAACAGATTGTTAAAGTAAATAAGTTGTAGAAATACTGTAGTTCAACTGTATTGTATTCTCATTTTTTATAGTTAATTATCCGATGTGTATTTATTGTTTGATAAATGCTTGAACTCTTCTTGTTATCGCAGGCCTTTGTCAAGGCTCAGAAAACCAAGGCTTACTTTAAGCGGTATCAGGTCAAGTTTAAGAGAAGAAGAGGTATTGCTTTATTGTTGAATGTTCACAAGTTTGTTTCATTCTTCCATTTTTGCCTTATCTTTTGTTTTTTTTTTCTGATAAATTGGAATCATTTGCAGAGGGGAAGACTGACTACAGAGCCAGGATTCGCCTGATCAATCAGGACAAGAACAAGTACAACACTCCAAAATATCGTTTTGTTGTGCGATTTGTATCCTTCGATTTGTTTAATCTGCATTGATATAATGCATTGCACTGGTTGAGTTGCTCTTTTACCCTCAGTTTGCATTCTTTTTTCTGATAAGAGCTAGTGTAGTGTTCTTTTGTTAACTGCTAAACAAATGGTGCTTTGTATTGTATGTTAGTCCTTAACTTTGTTCATAGTCCAATAAGGACATTGTTGCACAAATAATTTCAGCTAGTATTGCTGGTGACTTGGTTCTTGCATCTGCCTATTCTCATGAGCTTCCTCAATATGGACTTGAAGTGGGGCTTACAAATTATGCAGCAGGTACCATGTCTCTTGTGTTTATGTGGTACTCACTCTTAGCTTCAGTTTTATCCATCCTATTTGTCTGACATTTTGGTATTCCTTGCATTATATTTGATTTGACGAACTGAGTAGCTTATTGCACTGGACTTCTGTTGGCACGTTGTACTTTGAAAACGCTTGAAATGGATGAGGAATATGAGGGCAATGTGGAGGTAAATTTTCAATTAAAACATTCCAGCTCCCTCCCCCTCAAAAAAAAGTTGAGGTTCTGATAGATTGTTTTGTCAGGCTACTGGGGAGGACTACTCTGTTGAACCAGCAGACACCAGGAGGCCATTCCGTGCTTTACTTGATGTTGGTCTGATCAGGACCACAACTGGAAATCGTGTATTTGGTGCTCTCAAGGTACTTTAGACATTGCAGTTTGAATTCTTATCTTGCAAATGCCATGTTCTGAGTTCCCACATATTAACTATTTGCCTGGCAACTTGCTTTCATCCATGACATGATATTTTATTACAGTTATATAATTTAGGAACTGCTGTGAATTCATAAATTTATTGGCAATCGTAAGGCTTAAGTTCATTGCTCTGGTGTATGGTTTGTTGTTGTGACACGTGTGCTGTGTCTGTTTTATAGTAATGATACAATTTATCTAATTATTGGAGTTCTGTTGTTGTCATTGGTTTCAGGGAGCTCTAGATGGTGGTTTGGATATTCCTCACAGTGATAAGAGGTTTGCTGGCTTTTCAAAGGATGGCAAGCAGCTTGATGCTGAAGTTCACCGCAAGTACATCTATGGTGGTCATGTTGCCTCGTATATGAGGGTAAATCTGACTGCTTGATTAAATTGCTTATTTTTTCGCATTGGTTCATTTGTTTATTACTAGGATCAATTAAAGTTTTCACATTTATGAGTTATTCTTTCTAAAATCGACTTGTCTCTTGTTCTTTCTGCAGACCTTGATGGAGGATGAGCCAGAGAAATACCAGCTTCATTTCAGTGAATACATTAAGAAGGGTATTGAGCCAGATGGCATGGAGGAGATGTACAAGAAGGTTCATGCAGCAATTCGCGCTGATCCCGTTGCCAAGAAATCAGAAAAGCAACCACCCAAGGAACACAAGAGGTATGTTGGTATTTGGTTAACAAACAGTGACCTTTGTCTATTAATAAACAGTTGAGCTTTATGGGTTGTCTGGACAACATCACAGTTTGGCTGCCATGCTATAAGTTCTGACATTGGAACATCTTTTTAAATGTGTTGTTTTTTGCTTTGCTGAATTTAGGACTTCCTATGTATTTAGATGCATTTTTGTCTGGTTTTGGTGTATTTTCATCATAAATTATCCTATTCATTGTTCCCTGGGAAGAGAAACTATTAATAGGCGCTTGATTTTTGAGTTCTGTTGCTAGAATGTAGCACAACCTTTGCAGGAAACACATCACCAGCCAAATAGTCACAAAATACCATCATGTCACAGACCTTATTGCATTACCTAATGGGCATGGTATACCAAATTGTTCAGTTTTATGCTTGATTCATTGGTTACGGTCTGGTGGGAAGATTGTGATGAAAATAACAGTCCATAAGTTAATCTCCTTTCAGCTGACTTGTATTACTACCAAATGAAACTGGGCCAACTTGCTGCATTTGTTTCATCATTTATGTTGTATGATATTCTGATTGAACCTTATTGTGTTTTCACAGGTACAATTTACGCAAGTTGACTTATGAGGAAAGGAAAGCCAAGTTGATTGAGCGATTGCAAGCTCTCAACTCTGCTGCTGATGATGAGGATGATGACTAGAAGTATTACATTATTGCTTGAGTTCAAATATGTCAAAGTTTCCTTAGCATACATGCTACTTTAGTTTTATTTCGAACCTAGTGCTTAAGTTATTTTTGTTTATTGCCTGGTGCGTTGGACCAATTGATTTTATAGTTGACAAGATTTTGGATGTTTAATTTGGTATGAAATGCAATTTCAGTTTTAACTTGGCACTATGATACATTTCCTAATTTTTATTGTACACAACTTCCTCCTGTGGTTTGGATTTGTGCAAACCCATATGATTGAAATTATTGATATCGATTACTATCTGAATTAAGCAATAATTGTGGGATGCATCCTAGACTGCTGGTTGGTACTTGCAATTTGTAAGTTGCTATCCTATAGATCAGTTTCAAATTGAATCGGAAATTTCGATAAATTGAAAGGTAAGATTATGAGAAACAAATTGGAAATGATATTATAAGATTTCTGATTATCTAGTTCGATTTCGAATGCAACAGCGTAAAGATGAGAACGTGTCGAGTTAGGAAGTGTTGGTGTTGAGGATAATGTTTAAAGTTTGAAGAGTTGGGAATGTGGGAGTTATCTGAAACGCTAAAAAGGGCCAGTTTTGGGTTCAGTTTTTTTTTACCTCTTCGTGAAAATAATCGAATTCAGAGAACTTAAATTTATAGGAATGAATCACATTTAAATATGATCCTAAATTAGTCATTATTATGAAAAATATAATTAAATTTCCCTTATTTTATTAATAATTTTAATCTCTATAATTCCACATTTTGGAATACATTAGTCTTTCTAGTTTAAATTCATACAAGTTTTTTAATAAACTGACTTATTTAGTGCAAGGAAGGACTGATGAGGAGAAGGATGAAGATGGTGATGGTGTAATTCGAAAAGCATAAGTTAAACATGCAATTTTGGATACAGAAATTCATGGGGATGTTCATGAAAACAAGAAAGATAAAGAAAAGGAGTTTTACAGAACGAGTTGATATTGCAAGCGACAATTTTTGAAGCCAAGATAGCGACTTCAGCTGTTGTAATCCTACAAAAGTCTCATGGAATATGAATGGAAATATCTAGACGGGAAAGGAATGAAGTACAGTCATCAAACAATATTATGATTTTGAAGTAACAAGCTTCTCATGATAGATCTTTCAGTTCTATCTTGGAAATCCATAACTTTTCCATTCTTTCTCATCAACTCATCTTATAGATTTCTTCAACCTTATTGGCAATTAAGGTCCAGAATAGTTGTTTGCAGATTATGGAAATAGACAGGAAATAAATTATTATCCACAATTCTAGGCATGAAAATAATAAAAGTTGGAGAAACTCCCTTTCAGATGCACCAAATCTGCCAAGGCATTGAAGCACAAGTTCAAAACTTTCATTTTTGGGAGTTCTATGGAAGACAAAGCATGTCAGGAGAGTAGAATCACTTGTAATGTTCTACCATGCATCAGGCCATCAGCAATGATTTTACTAACCCACAAAATACAATTGAAAAAATATGAGATCTATATAGTGAAAAAACCCTCACAAGAATCATCAGAATGATGGGATCAGTTAAGATTCAAATACAACAGAGTAACCTGAATTGGCATCAAAAGATCAGATAGATCTAATTTATCTAATTTACAAAAGTAAAGCTGGTCTTTTGCAAAAAATTTTGCATGTTGTACTGCCAGGCATCCTTCCAAGTTCCCCTACTCGTGGGTTAATATTCCACTTGCAAGAACAGCTATCTGTAATGATTATACATAGATAATAGCAGATGAACATGTATTGGTCCAAATACGCATACTCTCACACACAAGAGTAGGGAAAATCCCGAAACATTATTATATGAAAATGATGGCACTACTTGATCCCAGAAAAGACACAGATACAACATAAAAGCACCCTCTAGCCATATGTAAACATGAACAACACAATCTTAAACCGATATGCAAACTCAAACTAGCAAGGACTTTGTGAATAAAACTGAAATTTGGACGTAGGCTCAATTTCCTTGTTCAATCATTATGTATTGTCATGCAAGTGTTGAAGGAGTAGGGGAACTGGAAACTAATTAATGCCTTGGGGAAATGAACAAACACACAAGTGCCTTTCTCTCGTTGCATTCTCTAAAACCAAACCAATTCAAAGTGGTTAAAAAAAACAGCCACACACACACACAGAAATCTTTGATTATATAGTTGGAACACTCCCAACAAGTCTAGCACCAACTCTATCTAACCGCTTCACCATAGCCACAGCCTTCAAATTTCCTTCCTTCCAAAAGGCTTCCACCATTCTTTCCCCAATCTCCTTTCCTCTCTCTTCATCATCAGTCACCGCCACGGCTGTAGGCCCTGCCCCGCTAATGGTACACCCAAATGCCCTCGCCCTAATCGCTGCCTTCTTCACCTCTTCCATCCCAGGAATCAATGGAGCCCTTTTGGGCTCCACAATCTTATCAGATGACAGTGCCTGGCCCAACCCCACCAAATCCCCTTGCAGTACAGAAGCCACTAACGCCCCAGCTTGGCTGCAGTTCCAGACATGGTGAGGCATCCCAATTTCTGCCGGCAACGCAGCTCTCATTTTCTTGGTGGGCGCCTCGAAATCAGGACTTACGAGGACAAAAAAGAGCTCATTTCCTTCTGGGAACTTTAAGCTCATCAATTCTAATGGATCATAACTTCTAATCAATACAAATCCTCCCATGATTGCTGGCGCTATATTATCTGCATGATAGCCTGAAACTTTGGCTTCAGATTCTAGGCCAGCAAGAACTAGATCCTTAGCCTCTAATTTTCCCCCAAAAATCTCATTAACCGCCACAGCAGCTGCCGCAGCACTTGCAGCGCTTGATCCAAGGCCGCTCCCCAAGGGAAGGCCCTTTTCAAGTGTTAGCGAAAGACCCACGGATCGTATATTAAGCATTTTCATGGTAGCAATAGCGGCGATACCGGCGCAGTTCCAGAGAGGGTTCTTGGAGAGCTTTTTACTAGCGTGGGTACCAGAAATTTCAGAGATGGAGATCTCCCCAGGATGGACGGATGGGTCGACGCAGACAGAGACAAAGTCTCCGAGGCCGTCGACAGCGCAACCCAAGAAGTCGAAGCCGGGGCCAAGGTTGGCAACGGTGGCGGGGGCGAATGATCTGACGGAGGTAAAAACTGGTTCTGGTTCTGTGGTGGTGATTGTGGGGAGAGAGAAGTTGCAGCGAATGAGGGGTGGGTTTTTATTGTGTATCAATGGAGAAAATGATATGGGTTTCACCGGAGATAAGAAGCAGATCGCCATTGTAGGAGGTGGAGAGGGCAATAGAGCTAGTTTTAGATACAGAGAGGGCAGAGATGGGAAGAGTTTCAGGGTATTGGAGACAGGAGAGATCTAATGCACAGGGTTGGTGAGCCTGTGAACTGCGCTGCTGGTGACCACTACAAGAGACTCTTGTGCATAAGACGACTATCGTACATTACATAAGACAGGGATATATCATATTAAAAAAAAAAGAAGTTATATTTATATGATGGGCTAATAGCAAAAAATCCTCGAAGTTTGACCTTTTTAACCTCCACTAAATTATAATTTTCAATAATTATATTTTAATCTACATATCCATCTAATATAAATATATCATAATTATCATTCTAAATATATAAATTTAAATAATAATAAAAATACTAAACTTTATTATTTTAATAATTTTATTTTAAATTAATTTTAAAAAAAATTAATATATTAATAAATAATTTCAAAATTTAGCTAATAATTAAAATCGTAAATTACTCAAATCACTGGTAAGCTATTTGAGTTTCGATTCAATAAAAGTTCATTTTGACTCGATTTATTTTTAAATGAGTCAAGTTTAGAACTCTAAATGAACTAAATTATTTGTAAGTTATTTTAGACTCATCTCAATAAAAGCTTGATTTAGCTCGATCCCTTTTCTAAATGACCCAAACACTTGAGTTTTTAAGTTCATTTAATAAATGAGCTAAACTTGAGCTGTCAGATATTCGGTTTATTAATACTTAAAGTATAATTTATTTATAAATTCGCGAGTTAACTCGTAAATATAGTCATTTAACTAAAATTATTATTTTTAAATTAAGATTATTAGGATTACATAAAATATAAATTTTTTAGAGAAATTTATTATTTTCAAATTAAAAATATTTAAAATTATAAAGTAAAAATTTTTATGGAGTTATTTGAGATTTGACTCAACAAACCAAGTTTAAACTTGTTAATATTTAGCTCGAGCTCGATTCGAGCGTGAAAAAATTTTAACGAATCAAACTTTAACTATTTGAAATTTAGCTCGGCTCTGTTCGTTTACACATTTAACTAAGATATAGCTCATTTTTAAACTCGTTTAACAAACAAGATAAACTTGAGTTTATATATTTTCGGATCATTAATACTAAAAAAACTCGTTTATTTATAAATTTGTGAGATAGTTCGTGAATATACTCATTTAGTTAAAATTATTTAATGTTAAATTATTATTTTAAAGTTAAAATCATTCAATAGTAAATAAAATAATTTTTTTAAGAGAAATTTATTATTTTTAAATTAAACATATTTAAGATTATAAATATAAAAATTTAAAAACTGTAGAGATTTAGTTCGATAAAAGTTAGATAAAAACTCAATAAAAATGGGCTCAGACTCATTTATTAAATAAACTAAATTTAAACTTATTAATATTTTGTTTGAGTTTGAAATGAGTTAACTCGACCTTCATTCGAAAAATTTTAACCAAATTTGAAATATTTAAAACTCCACTATCCCTTATTCTCAATTATATTAGGAGAAATTGCCAAAAAAGTATAAATTTTGTGCGTTTTAATGGATCTACCATAAACTATCCATTAAAGTTAACGTGATACGAATCAAGGAAGCATGAATCCTTTGGCTTTTCCAAGTGGACCAATCACAAAAGCTCATGCAACCAAGATCCAGGCTGCCTTGAATGCCTTTATTCAAGATCAAGTATCAATGCAACTTCAAGAGTGCAACTTTGCAAGATGTGAGCAAAAACACTTAAGTTCACTATGGTGCTTGAAACGTGTGGATAAGAGACTGCCCATTGATCCATTTACATGTCTCATACTTGGGTCAGAATTCGAAAAGAGCAATCAAGAGGCTTAAGTTTACCAGGTGTGTAGGGCTTTTACTAAGCCAATTTATTCCTTTAATTATTTTAAACTTAATTAGGCTGTTTTGGACTAAGTCTGGTTGGGCTCTTTATTATGTATGACCAGATCTTTAATTAGTCTTTTAATTATGTTTAGATATGGTCTTAATATGTTAAGCAAGCCCAAGTCTGATTAGACTATGTTTTTCTATTTCCTTATTGGACTAGGTTTCTCTTTCCTTATTAGATTATGTTTCTATTTTTTTATTAGACTAGGTTTCTATTTTCTTATTAGACTATGTTTTTATTTTCCTTATTAGACTAGGTTTTAAGGAGTATACATACTTCCATAACACTTGTTTTTTGGCAGACTTGAACATAATCAAATTATATAATTTATGCATAGAATTTCGTTGCACAAACCGAATTAAGCATTCATGAGTTCATGAGTTTTTAATTTAGCATACGTTTTAGGATTGTGAGGGCTACAAGACTAATTGCACCAAGTATTTTGATCTGCCATCAAGAGTACTTGAGGTAAGTTTTTTAAGTTCTTATTTGAAATTCCTTTCATTCTCTCTTCAAGAGTACTTGGGGATAAAATGGTTTGAGGGTACTTCCAGATCTGCATGTTTGAAGCCAAATTTGCCTTTTTAATTGCAAGAGTACCTGCTATTATCAAAGATCACATTATTTGGTATAAGAGCTTGTAGTTGTGGATTTTAATCTATCTTAGATTAGGATTTGCATGTTTCTTTCTTGAAATCTTAAAAAAAAAAACTCATGATCATGATTCAAATTTGAGGACAAATCTTTTTGAGGAAGAAGGGAATGATACGAATCAAGGAAGCATGGATCCTTTGGCTTTTCCAAGTGGACAAATCACAAGAGCTCGTTCTATCAAGCTCCAGGTAGCCTTGAATGCCTTTATTCAAGATCAAGTATCAATGGAACTTCAAGAGTGCAACTTTGCAAGATGTGAGTAGAAACACTTAAGTTCACTATGGTGCTTGAAACGTGTGGAGAAGAGGTTGCCCATTGATCCATTTACATGTCTCATACCTGGGCCAGAATTCGAAAAGAGCAATCAAGAGGCTTAAGTTTGCTAAGCGTGGAGGGTTTTACTAAGCCCATTAGATACCTTTAATTGTTTTAAACTTAATTAGTCTGTTTTGGACTAAGTTTGGTTGGGCTATTTATTATGTATGACCAAAACTTTAGTTATTATTTTAATTATATTTAGATATGGGTTTAATGTGCTAAGCAAGTCCAAGTTTGATTAGACTAGATTTTTCTATTTTATTGTTAGACTAAGTTTTCTATTTCCTTATTAGACTAGGTTTCTATTTCCTTATTAGACTAGGTTTCTATTTTCTTATTAGACTAGGTTTCTATTTTCTTATTAGACTAGATTTCTATTTCTTTATTAGACTAGATTTTAGAGAGTATAAATACTTCTTTAACACTTATTTTTGGGCAGACTTGAACATAATCAGGTTATACATTATGGATAGATTTTCTTTGCACAAACCGAATTGAGCATTCATGTGTGCATGAGTTTTTAATTCAGCCCTAGCTTTTAGGATTATGAGTTCTATAAGATTTTTATGAATGAAATGATTTTTAAAGTTATATTATATTGATCTTTCATTTTATTATTAATGGATTGGTTGTTCTCAGAAGGAAATTAA
>CAOGCB010921360.1:0-23430 GCA_948266635.1 Cnidoscolus chayamansa | reverse complement strand
AAAAAAAAAAAAGAGTAATGGGCAATCATAAAGGGTTGGGCACGTGCCAGGCCACACCCTTTGGCAGCCTGCGTGAGTAACGGTCAAGTTACCGTTGGAAATAGTGACATTTAAATATTCAAATGTTTCTGACAAGCTAGCCTCGCCTCCCAATCCCAAATGTCTCGTTTTAGCACTACTTGTCTTTGCTGTTTCACTGAACTCCTCTTTATAATAATCAACACTTTCTAATTTAATAAGCGATTTTTAGTTACTCACTTTATTTGATTCTAAAATTTTATAATTGCATTAAATGAAATATTTAAAAAAAAAAAAAGAAGAAAATCTTTATTTGTTACAAACTCTCACACGCTCCACACATCTCAACCATTCACATAATATCCCACCTAAATCCAACGGCCCAAATTTCTTCACGAACCGCGTCCCAATACTCCTTTTTCTTATATATCCGTGCTCCGCTAGACGCCTCCTCCATTTTCAGTCCCAGAACCGCACAAGCCAGAGGTAAGATTCAACTCCCAAAACCCAAAAGAGAAGAGCAGAAATGGTTTCGCTTTCACTCTCACTTCAAGTTGTATTGATTTCCACCGGTGTTTTGTCCCTAGCTTTGCTTCTCAAAGTCTCTGTTCCATTGGCGGTACATTTCACTGTTTATCAAGCTCCTCTGATATGGGGCATCATCGCTTCATGGCTTAAACCTCCTTATCTTTACGTTATACTCAACTGCATCATCATCACCATCGCTGCCTCCTCTCGCTTCCATAACGCCCCTGGTGCCTCCGATAAACAACAGCAGGAGCAAATACCACATGCTTCGAAAATCTCCATTCATGAGGCGCCAGATCACTTCCACTACCAGATGAATAATTCAGCTGCAGATGTTCTCTCCGATTTTAGAGGTCTGGAGTCGACGGTTGTGGTGAAGGAAGATGTATACCAGCAGAGACAGGAGAAGGCAGTTGCAGGTCCTGTTTTTGAGGATAAAAGTACGGTCGCGGTGAACGGTTCCGTTGATAAAGAGGATGAAGATGATTTTGTACTCTCAAAGTCCACATGGATTCCTCCAAAGAGGATGGATTCGTCGGAGAGTCTGCAAGAGCTTGTTCTCCCGTCTGAGAAACCTCTGGTTTCTGCTCGCTTTGGTCACCGGAAACCGATTAGAGCTAGCCCTGAAGGTAGGCACTGTTTACCGCATTTCCTTTTTTACTAAAATGTCTATAAATCTCAAACAGTTAGAGAGTCGATTATCAAAGTTCCAAATCGCACGGCTTTTTGGTCGGCGCGGTCTCGTCGGCGCCAGTTTGGAGATCTCTTTTGGCACGTGTGGCTTCAAATTTTGAAATATTAAAAGTTTTTGTTTTGGGGCTTATTTTTCAGCTGGAAAAAGAGCGTTGAGGGTTGCGAAGCCAAAACGGCAAGAGACGCTGGAGAACACGTGGAAAATGATAACGGAGGGCCGAGCAATTCCGTTAACAAGGCACTTGAAGAAAAGTGAGACGGAGAATCACGGACGTCAAGTCAACGTTTATGAACTGGACCCATTTCTGCCGAAGAAATCAGAGACGTTCAAGGACAGGACAAATTACCAGTCGTCACACATGGGAAGCTCACCTGCATCAGGGAAGCTGAGAAAAGAGCCATCGCTGAGTCAAGACGAGTTGAACCGGCGAGTGGAGGCGTTCATAAAGAAATTCAATGAGGAGATGAGGATGCAAAGGCAAGAGTCATTGAACCAGTACAAGGAAACGATTGCTCGTGGAAGCCATTGAGATTATACATGCTATAATACGGTTTTTTTCTTTTTGAAAAAAAAAAAGAGATTTTGATGGGGTTTGCTTTTACAGGAACAGGAAATGTTTTGTTTCTTATCATTGTTTAAGAAATTTATTCACTGTAGGAGCTAGAATTTGAAACTAAAAACGCTTGGGGTTAAATACGAAGTGTCTGTCTGTAAAGGAAAAAAAATTATTATTTTTCTTTTATTCATGTCCAAGAAACGACTAAATAGAATTGCTTCCTTCCAATTTCTTTCTTCATTCACCTTCATCTGAAGTCGAAAACACTGGTTGCCAGTTACTATTGGATCATTAATCAAATGGACAAATCAAATCAGTCAAAAAGATACTACAAAACCAAAAGGACGGAATAGTGTTAACCTGGGCCTGGATGGACACCCGGTGCCTCCTTGCATATGGTATGCCTCAAAGGCAAGTCAATTTACAAGTTATATAAATGAAAAGCTTCATGAGTTCGGTAGAAAATATAAATGTCTTCAGTCAAGAATTATCATATCTGTCAAAATTTAACTAGCTGTTAGTAAATTATATCTGTCAAAATTTCATCCCAACTTGAATATCTCAAAACTTCAAGTTTCTGGGAAATCACATTCCCGCTCGTTTTAACCTCTTTATTCTCTCGAGGGCGCCAAGATGGCCTGCGCCATCCTTAGCAGCTGTGGTATCATCTCCAACCTCAGCTTCAGTCTCTTCCCTCTTCCTAGCCAATCCCCCAAAGACTGCAGATGGAACATCTTTTTGTGTAATTTCTACCTTTTCATCATCTTCAGAGTCGCTTTCTTCTGGCAGTTCAATGTCTTCTCCGTTTGCATTAACCTTCATAGCTCCATTAGACTGTGATTCCACCCCCGCACTCACAAAGCCAACCATTCTGCTACTATCTTTAGCAGCAGTATTATTGACCACAGGGGCTAATTGTCTCTCTAGAGCAGCCATTTCATCTTCAGGGACCCCAGCCAGTTTCAATTTGTCTTTTGCCTCATCAATACTCAACCTTTGATCCTTCTGCATTAAATACTCCGGCAGAACAAAATGCGTCTGCAATGACAGAAAATATAATGAAAAAATAGTAAACTCAACTCCTCAAATGAGGAAAAAGAAAAAAATTCTTTAAGCCTACATCAGAAGTCTCAGCACGTAGAATACAGAATCCAATGAGGTTTCAGGCATCATGATGTCATGTTTCCATACCCTGTCTCCAAACTGACTATTTATTTCCATCTTCCTAATTTGATAATGGTCATTTTTGTCAAACCAACAGCCATGAATGAGGTACTTTATAGGAAAATTTACCAGCTCCCTATACAATTCGTTTAATGGATCAATTATTGTGTATTAGGTGGAAGTTATTCTCCCCCGGTGCACAGAGAAGTATATTCTATCAGAGACAATTAATTAAAGAAAACAGTAGTGCCTTTTCTTCACAGAAATTAGTCTTTGGAAGAAAATAATGATAAAGATCATCACAATATTATTATTATAATAGCATACCTGGCTATAACTTGCAGAAACACTTCGTTTAATACGCAACATTTCCCGGAAGGTATCTTCATTTCCATGTTTCACCTCAAATTCATGCCATTCATTCCAGAAATCTGCATCAGATCTTGGATCAGCAAATTGAGATGCAAATACATATATCCCACGAGCTCGATCAATTTCTCCCAGGCTTTTCTCCAATTCAGCATACTTCAAGCACATTGTCTTTACATCTTTGTCTGGAAGACCAGACTCTATTGCTTGTTCATATATTTCTCTTGTTTTAGGGACACCAAATATCTCAGCTGCACGAGCAATATAAATTTTATACATCTCCAGTTTTTCATTATTTGGGACTGCCTTAGTTGCTTGATCATAAACTTTCATTGCTCGCTTTGCCAAACCATAATCCTCTTCCAGCTTTGCATATTGAAGATACAAGGGTTTCACTGCATCAGCAGGAGCCTAATAAGCCAAAAAAAAAAAGGATCAGCATTACACTAATCAATAGTAGAGACTTGGAAAAAAAAAAAAAGCATCATTCATCTGATGAACAATAGCAGAATTTAGTTCAAACACGACTAATTGCACTAATTGTGGAATACATACACATACACAGAATACACATCCATGAAAAGGAATTAATCGCATTCATTGTGACAATAGGTGACCCTGGGAATTACATAAATGGCTATAAAGATGACATTAAAATGACACAATTTTAAACAGTTCCTATGCAGAGGAAGCTTCTTACTTAAATACAAGTTCATATATTCCTGTTGCTTCTTCGATTAATGGTTAAAACCCTAAATCTCAATCTGAACTTATAGCATGTCACAGGTAATATCATTTTTAAGGGCAAAAGAAATGCTCAACCCATCAATGACCAAGCTCAAGGTCATCACAAAGACGCAAGACTAGAATTCCAGACATATAAAAATGTCTTTCAAACATGGAGTTAGTAAAGCACATACTTCATCGTGAGTTACTTCAGAAAATGTATCCAAATCAAACTTGCAATATTTGCTTTTAATGGCTATGGTGGCAGAATAATTTTTGCATGCTGGAAACGAATGATGCAAATATCCATTATAAAACTCGTCCACTGTAGTTCGCAATAGCTAAATAATCTGAGTTACTGAAACAGAAAGATCAAAGGTTTGGTTCATACCATTTCAATAGCATGTTCAAATAACTCTCTTGCTCGTTCCAGTTTTATCTTCCCATATCTCTTTACAAACTTTGAAAGATATGTGACCCATAAGTCTTTCACGTGAGGGTACTTGAATATTTTCACTCCCCTTTCATATACCTTGAATGCATCTTCAAAATATTTATGTTCCTGAACAAGCCCAACTAGTAAGAGTTAATCAATTCAAACCCATGGAATTAACACATAAAAAATACAAAACATTAGAATTATAGATGTCTATACTTCTAGAAGCAATGCATAGTTGATAATGATTTGTGGTGTGGCTATTCTCAAATCCAATATCCGCTCATACACAGCTCGAGTGGACTCCAAGGTCCCAAGTCCCTCTTCCAAATCAACATAAAAGGTCCAGAGTCTCAAAGACTTGTGCACCTTCATCTGGACAAGTTCATTGCCATCAGCAGCCACTGAACACATAAAACAAAAATAAAATATTCAAAGTTTCAAACTCAGTTTCCAGATTTGGATACCTAAATGAAAGCTTATTCAGAAACCAACCAACTATATACTAAAAAATTCTTGTCCGTTAGAACTAAGATAATAATAAAAGAAAAAGGAAAGGAAAAAGAAACTTGAGGCTTTTACCTGAACACCACAGAACTGTAGGTGCCCCCCCAACCATATCGCCCAATATCAAAAAATATAGAAAAGTACACAGAAATATTTATTGCCTAGTTCTTGTTTGAAGACACATCCACAATTATATGTATGTTGAGACTCATACACTTTAAGATTCTTTCTTACAAACTTCCAACACTTCTTGTAATAGAAATTGAGTTTGAATTGGCTAACCACCAAGTTCAGAGGAAATGGCAATCAACACAAGGTAAGATTCAATTGACGAAGACAATTGAGGATTACCTCTTCGTTTGACCTCAACCGATGGTTCTGCTGTGGCCCGTCTCAACAGCTCCAGTGCACCTTTGAAATTTTTGTGTCTAATTTCCATTTCAGCCCACTCACACCAAATACTAGCTAGATTATCCACAGTCTTATAGTTCACCTGCACTGCCTTGTCAAAAATTACTCTTGCATTGACAAGGTCATTGTGATTCTCATACAACTTAGCAAAAGCAACCCACAAAGTGTGGGGCTTTCCTAATGCTTTCATTGGATCAACTGTTCTTACTGCCTCAGTGTAAGTCAGTATCTGTTTAGTTGGATTACCCTCAAAAAGCTTAACCCTCCTATGCCATTGTTCCACATTATGTGGATTTTGTCTCAGAAGTACACTATTAGCCAATTCTGGCCTTCTATCCATAAGATATTCCAACTGGGCGAGCATCAAATCCACATCATTATCATCATGTAACCAAAACCCATTAAGTATCTTCTTCTCAAACTTAGAATTCACTTCCAAACGAACATCTTCATCCTGTGAGGCACCATTATCCTTGATCACATCCTCTTCCTCATCACTTAATTCCAAATTCTCCATTTTATGAGCAACCATACTCTCTTCAAACTGTGAATATGCATCAAATATAACACTAAAATCTCTCACTGTAACTACTGTAGCCATGCCCTCCTCAAAAATATCCCTCGCCTTCTCAAACAAACCCCTCCTGATATAATAATCAGCAAGTGACGTCCACAGCCTGCCAACCTCATCTGTAAACTTCCTAATCCCCCCTCTAATAATGGCATCCACATTCAACCCAGACACTTCCTTCGCATGTTTAGTAAGCAAATCACACAATTCTACCCACAATGTGTGCTTCGTTTTTCCCTTTATTGAATAAAACTGATCATCATTCAACACTGAAGCTAGTCTCTCAGCTGCTTCTTGCCAAAGACGTGAATTCACCAAAAACTCGATAAAATCCTCAATATGACTAGGGTCATACTTCAAGTACCTCCTATAAACCCGAAGTGAAGTCTCAATGGGCATGCCTTCTTGGCTCACAAATCTTAAATATAGCTCCCAAACCCTATCATGCTGAGTAACAGGCAAAGCACATAATGCTCTGTCAAAAGTTTTGCGCGTGCGGGTGATCAATTTTTGATTAGTTAGGGTTTGCAAGTACATGATCCAAATTCTGGGCATTTTATGCATGGTAACCAATGCCCTTTCAAATGTATTGTTCAGGGCTTCATATTGGGAGTGAATGATAGGTAGGTTTCTAACAATATCAAGACGCTCAGTAAGATATGCATGCCAAAGCTTGTAGCTTCCTGGTAAAGCTTTGAGAGCTCTCTCATAAATAATAAACCGTTTTTTGAAAGGTGCTTCACGGCGGGCTATTAGATAGCGCCACCAAAGCTTGAGGCTAAATGGGTTACGCAGCAGCTCCTCCTCGTATAAGAGATCATCTTGGGAAGGGTAAAGTTCTCTAGAAATTGACATCTGTCAGAGAAAAGTTGAAGAACTTTTACAGAGCTAATATACGAAGTAATTCTTGTGAACTCCTAACCAACGGAAAAATGATATGCCGAATTGTGAATTTATAAGTCAAACCGCAAACCTCTCAATAGCAAACACAAACAAATAAGCACAAATCAGCTGCTTGAAGTTTGCTCTGACTTAATAAAACAGAATCACCGATTCCGGAGTTGGAGTAAAATGCAGTAACTGATCTCTACTGTAGATAAAAACGCCGCAACTAAAAAGGGAAAATACCTGAAAATTTGCAAAACATACTGAATCCTTGGGATGGAGATGAAGAAACCAAGTTCCCCAACTTGGATTCAGCTAGAAACTGGATTTTATGTATCTTTTCCTGTTGAAGAAATTCACTCCAGAAAGAATAACCAAAGCAAAATCAAACGCACCACAAAAAGAAGATTTTGAACACAGAATCGAGGTGCAAGATTGAATAAGGAACGGTTATTCCATTGCCAACAGGCGCTAAAACACTCCTCCAGGAGGAATCGAAATCTATCGCCCTAGGATCAAAACGACATATCCTCCTTCGTATTTGTTTTGGACTTGGCAATTGGCTATAGGGGATTCGGCCCAATACAGAAGAGCCCTTTTTCATTTTCTATGATAAAAAAGAAAAAGGTCGGAGGAGTGGGGTGATGATGATTTGATGGGAGTGATAGGACATAAGGGCATGCGAGGCCATGAAAGCCAATGTAGCGTCATATCAGTATAACAGAACGTAACGGAGGCTCATCACTGTCTTCATCCCAACTGCTACTCGTAGATGCCGTAAGCAGCAATAATAATATAAGGGAGCCCACACGCTACCCCTTCTCTCTCTCTCTCTCCCTCTCTCTCCACATGATACAAATACATCATCTTCCTTATACCCTCTCCCTGCCTTTCTCTCTCTTCTCTGTAGCCCGGAGAAAGAGCCTTCACGTTATTCAAAGCAGCGTCTTTCACTTCCTGTAAGTACCCACCCTCTCTCATATCACATATGTGGGTTTTTTTTTTTTTTTTTTTCGACTTCAAAGCCTTTTCTTTGGGATTCGTCGTTCTTTAGGATGATCTAGAGAGGTACAAGTTTCTTTATTTTCTCCCTTTTCCTATTACTAGTTACGAAGATACTGATCTTACGCTTTTGGGTTTATGGTTTGTGATTCTAAGATCTGTTTGTGTTTGTTTATCTGTATGCCGCTTTGGCTCCTGAGAAATCGAAGGAGTGGGAATGGAAAATTTTTGTTGTTTTGTTTTCCTTTTCTGTGCATTTCCTGTGAAATACTCTTATTTCTATGTATTAATCCACAAGTTTCCTTAGAAATGAATCATATCGCTTTCTATTACTCTTTTTTTTTTTTTTTGCTTATTCACTTCGTTTCTTTTTTAAATATGCTTATTCGATTGTTAGTTAGGTAATTCTGGACGAATTCTAGCCCATGGTGATTTATCAAGCAGTTAGATATGGTGTTTTAGGATTGCCTTGGAAGGGTTAATGTTTGTCAAACCTTGTTTATTGAACTACATAAGAGAAGTTTGCGGTGTCTAATTATTGAACTACATAATGCTTGTTTATGTTTTGGATTTGGCCCATTTAGCAATATTTGTCTAATTATGTTTCATCTTCTTGAATTTCGTTGTTTTCAGCGAAGGCTAGTGCTCTTTGCGCGTGTCCCGTTCTCTTCTCCAATCCTCCACAGATACCATAATATATCTGACTTTGGAAGTAGATTTAAAAAAAAAATTAAAAATTTGCATTGTAAATATAGCCAATGGAGGTCAAGCTATGGAACGACAAGCGCGAGAGAGAAATGTACGACAACTTTGCTGAGCTTTATGCCATAATCAAAGCCACAGAGAAGCTTGAAAAGGCCTATATTCGGGACATCATCCCCTCATCCGAGTATGAAACCGAATGCCAGAAACTTATTGCCCATTTCAAAACACTAGCTTCCACTCTTAAAGACATAGTTCCTAGCATTGAACGCTTTGCAGACACATACAAGATGGATTGTCCTGCTGCCATAAACCGATTAGTGACCTCTGGGGTGCCTGCCACTGTGGAACACCGGGCTGCTGCAGCTGCATCAGCAACTACCTCGGCTGCAATCGTGGCAGAGTGTGTCCAGAACTTTATTACAGCTATGGATTCCTTGAAACTGAACATGGTAGCAGTGGATCAGGTGCACCCGTTGCTCTCAGACCTCTCAGCTTCACTTAATAAGTTGAGCATTTTGCCGCCAGATTTTGAAGGGAAGACAAAGATGAAAGAGTGGATATCTAGGCTCTCTAAGATGGGGGCAGCAGACGAGTTGACTGAGCAGCAGGCTCGGCAACTACACTTTGATCTGGAGTCCTCATATAATTCTTTTATGGCAGCTTTGCCAAGTGCTGGTACATGAATGATTTTGGTGACCTTGTAAACAAGTGCGAAGTCATTGGGTTTGGATTATTCATTAGTTTTGTTTGTTGCCGCCACTTGGTAGAACTTCAGTGATGAGTTGGAAGAATTACTAATTTTGTAAGAGCTTCTTACATTTTGGGATGGCTAAACCATTGAAGTGAGTCTTTCTTGTGACATGTTGTGTAAATTGTCTGTACTTCACTTTTAGTGTCTTCAATATTCAGTCTTCTTCTTCTTTTTTTTTTTTTTTTTAAAGAATTGAGATGACCTGCTCATTCGTAGCATTTAGTTGGTTTGGCAATTAGTGGATCAGGTAATCCAGTTGATGGGTTTTACAATTATCTACTTGTGATATAAATGGTGTTTTGACATATGCTTAATCCCAGTATTAGCATCGTTCTTAAAGCAGTCTTGATGTATTTATGGATCTTGACTCTTTAGGTGCTGCAATTAATCCCTATGTATTTGCATTTAACAAACTAGGATGCATTATTTTAAGCATCTGTCTCATAAAGCAGATTTCTAGAGAGAGATATCTCTCTCAATCTCTTAAGAGTTCACTTGGTCTGCTTTTCTCTCCAGTTCAAGAAAGCTTTTTCTCCTAGTGACTGGCGGGGGCTGGGGAAAGCTTTTGGTTTTTTAATTCTGTTGTTGATGTCTTTCAATGCTGCCTGTTTGGGCTCTCTCCATCCAGGCCAGCTTAGATTTTTGGGTTTCAGTTTTATTTTTGCTCACAGATCTTGTTCTTCTCGGTGAATATGTGTCTTGGTAGATGCCAGTCGTTAAAGTTATGCACTTTCTTCCTTCATATGCTTTTTCCTCGTTGATGCCCACAACATCACAAGTTCCAAATTCTGCCATTAAGTTTTGAAGATTGAAATGCCTTGCCTTGGGGGAAAATGCAGAGGAAAAAGAATTCAATAAATGAATTTCTTCATTAACTCGAAATGTTTCTCTAAAGACAAAAAATTGAGAAAGTTAAATACAAAACTATTTATATATGATAATTAATTAATTCTATTAGGCAAAAGTTTTTTTATTCCTCTCTTATTGTAATAGAATATCTAACCATAAAAAAATTAATTTTGGTTTTTCTTTTTCTTCAGCTTCGCTGCATCATTAACATCACAACAAAGATGATAGATTTTATTAAAAAAAAAAAAACTAAGAAAATTTCTGGTTCATCCTACAATCTGAATAATGTCAATGAACTCGAATAGTTTTCAATTCCATGGCGTTGCATTCATGAGGACTTGCTGCAGAATGGGCTACATTTGTTTACCTATCTCCGAAGAAATTTTTTTTGGTCCTTGACTTTTACAGGTTCTGCTATGTATAGTGAAGAAGCATGTTCGAGACATTGAAATCAAATCTTAGGAAACAGAACATAAAAATTTCCAGAGTTGCCTTACAATCTAACAAATTTTCGATAAGGTGAAATGAGATACATATTCTCAAAGTTGACGTAAGAGAGTCAAAATTGTAGGTAAGAGAGGCAGTAAGAGCAAAATGAGAATGACGATAAAGCCATAAATGGCAATGCACGTCCATTTCCTAGAGCTTTTCTGATATTCCCTGGCCTCCTGAAGCTGATCAGTCCCTCGTCGAACGAACGAGGAAGCATGCGCCACATGGCTCTCAATGTCATTGAGTTGGTGACCTTGTGCTTCTACAAGAGCAGCCATGTCCAAGAATACTTGGTGGAGTTCGATTAAGTTCTTCTCTATCTCCTTCACTGCATCATGTCTTTCCTGAATTTCTGATATTGTATCAAGAATCTGGCCTCTCCCCTGATCCTGGATTGCTTTCTGCAAGAAACTTTCACTTTCTCCACTTGCTATCAAATTCTCAATTGTTTCTTCGCTTGCCTTCTCACCCGTGATCGTAAAGTACCTGCGTTCTACAGTTTCTTTATATTCAGCACTCATCTGGGCTCTAAAATTCTGGAAGTTGTCCATAAGACCCTTGAGCTTCTTTCCTAAACCGCTAACCACTGAGGTCCTGGTTCGATCTGCTGAGGACCCGGGACCGCACCCTGGAACACTCCTAGCAGCTGCATTGGAACGTTCTAGAGCTTCAAGTTTACCCTTGATGATTTTGACACGTTTGAGGACTTGTTCAACATCTGAGTCCATTCTAGAACGAAGGTTCTTCATGGTCTTGGCATTGTGCACAGTCTTGCTCTCTTCATTAGCATCTTGCAAACACTTGTGCAGTTTCTCAACACTTTTCATGTCTTCCTTTACATTCTCAACATCATCGAAGAATTTATCCAGACTCGCAGTCTCTCTCCCAGCCTCCACATCGTCAAGATGGGATTGCTGTTTGAGATCTGTGTATTTCTTGAACGAATTTGAGAACAGATCATTCATTTTAGCAGAAATTAATGTTTAATTTTCGATGAAAATAGTGGAAGATAATGTAAATGCTACTATAAGAATAATAATCTTTTATCTAGTTCATTCTCTGTGCTAGCACTTTATTCGTCATCTTCCCCTTCATTACTAGCTACCTAATGAGGAGGAAGAGAGGAGGCGACAATAGCAAAAATGTCAGCAAGAAAATGAACATAATATATATAAGCTTGTTTATGGTGTGGGGATGAAGGCCATTGGAGGATTGGGGTTATTAGGAGTTGAGGACCAACCAAGCTTACCTGAAATGTCGTCTGGACAGCCTTTTTCATTGGAATCCATGAATTACATGGTTTCATTGACTTGGTCCTCTTTTGCTTTCCTCCCAACCACAAAAATTACAAATTGTTATTTGTTAGCATTTTCCAAGATTTAAGGCTCTCAAAACTTTTAAGCCCATTTCTTAATGCATCCATTCTCCTGTAGTTTGTGGCTAATTGTTTAATTAATCTAATGGGAGTAATGAGGTTTGTAATACAAATAATATAATATTAGAAATTATCCCAACCAATCCAACTAACATGATGATTTTCCATCTTTTCAAAGAACAGAGAGGGCTGAATGGAAGACATCCTACCTGTGATGATGATGGATGAGAATAAAACGTATACATGCAGGATGTTTTAAAGAGTAAAACATAAAGGAGTTCATATCACAATTCTACTTATGTGGGTAACAAAAGCACATTTTTGTAAAGGCTAGAATTACAGAAACAATTTCTCATTTAACCAAGTGAACCAAAAAAAATACTGGCACAACTTTTTAGTTACATTAACGTTATCCTGGATTAGGGTAGCGGTGAGCTCTTAAAAATGAAACTATATAGCTTCAACCTACTACCCACTTGATTAACTTACCGTCATCCCCCTTCTCTAATCTAAACTATAAACTAATAAGCATCTGCTTATATTACAGTAGAGATCACAGTATAATTATGAATCAGCAAAATTATTGGTTTCTCAACCACGTTGTTTCCCAATCTCAACTCTACTTTATGTACAGAACAAGAAGCACCATGCCGATGTGGAATGTACAAAGAACTATCCTCACAATAAGCTCCCAAATCCTCCATGGATGGTCAATGTAGCATGGCCTTAGGCATTATCTATCCAGCTGCTGGAGAGGATGCCGACACTCTCACAGAGAAAGTTGAAGGATGATCTTTGTGAGATTCTTGATTAGTGCTGCCAAGCAAGATGCCATTGCTGATTTTTTCATCCATTCCATGTCCTGCCAGTATTTGATTACCTGCTAAAATATTGTCACCATCAGAGCTCAACATCTGCTGCTGCTGCCTGGCATCTTGAAGCAGCCTCATCATGCTTCCAGAATCTGAACCAGGTGACAACTCTTCCTCTCGCTCTGGCTGAATGTTCAGGTCTATCTGGCCTTTAAAAGGTGAAGTGGAAGATTTCATTCTGTTGGGATCATCATCAGAACCTTCACTGACCACCTTTCTCTTGTTTGGGCTGCTGCTACCAGTGTTAGTAGATGGCGAGGGGTCATCATCCAGCAACTTCTCAGGCAAAGTTTGCTGCTGCTTTTTCCTTGTAGTTTCTGCTTCTTTCTCTGATTGCTTCTTCTCACGCTTCATCATTAGGGTTTTGAAACGGCGCTTTACTGTTTGGCACACATTGCATGTGCATGTCTGCTTGTGCTTGGGGCCTTTCCCACTTGGAGGCTGAATGCACACAATGCAGGAGCAGCCAGGTCTATGTCTTGGATGCTTTGTGGTTGCCTGGGATGAAGTTGGAAGTGCCTCATTCTCTCCTAAAATAGCCAAGTTTGCGAGAGTGTCAAGCCCCTCCAATGCTTCAACATTATCTGCCTCCTGTTTAGAAGCCTTCATTTTCTTGGATGCAGCTACTGGTTCACAACCGTGATTCCAATTGTGAATTAAGCAGTTGGAGCAGAAAATACACGTACCACCATTTGGAACAGCAGATACCATGTTAAAGTCATCAGTATGTACCATATGCAGCAAGAGTAGCATAAGTGTAGAATATAATCGTGATACTCAGTACCAAAGCTGATAAATTGTTCTAAGAGAAATTTGCAAATTTTTCCAATTAATTAATACCTAAATTACAAGATGGTAGCAGATCTTCAAGCTGTTCAGCTGTCAGTTCTTGAGCTGATGAACACAATGATCTGGCAACATAGAGATACAAACATGTTAATACAATAATCAGAGGCTGCAATTCAAAGGTACTCAGTTGATGTCCATCTTTTTTACAGTTGTTTGTTCATTGATGTCCATCTTTTTTACAGTTGTTTGTTCATCTTAGAGAGAAGATGAAAGACCACTTGCTTAATACATTATTTTCTGCAGCCTGGAGAAAACATATCTCAAGGTAACAAGCAAGAACCTATTGATTTTGTCCATCACCAAGTGATCTAAATCTTGCTAAGGGATGAAAAATATATGGTTTTTCACTATGCATTACTTAAATTGAGAGCTTCCAGGCTATTCCAACAGACAACAGTCCCCCAATGAATAGAGTAATCAATATAAGGGAAGGAACTTGCTCCCGAAACAACAAATGGAAGCTGCATCCTATACCTTTCTGGATCCCAAGAGTTAGCAGAACATGTCCATTTAGAGGGAAGAAGAGCATTGGCAGGCAATTTGCGCCATTTAAAACAATCTTCACATTGAACCCATTGAATTTTTTGGCTGACAGAAAAAGATGAATATTAGCACTTTCTTAATTCAAAGTGACAGAAGTGAACCATCATTCACTTCATTTCATAAATAGATAGCAGACAACATATGAACTGTCATGCACACCAAAAGAGAATAACAGAAAAAAGAAGAAACCAGCATTCACTTCATTTCATAGTTGATAGCAGACAACATACAAAATGCCATGCACACCCAGAGAAAAACAAAAAAGAGAGAGTGGGAGAGAGGAGAAAAGATCAAGCAGCCAAAAAGGAAAAGCATTATCATACAAACATTATTAATGCTCATGTATGAAATGCGATAAATTAATAGTAGGAGTTAGGAGAAAAAGAAGGAGACATGTAATGACATGTACGGAAGTATTATGAAAAGATTTACCATTCACAAATATAGATGCAGATTTCATTTAAAACGGAGTTGAATAGCCAAAAAGGATTCAGATAGGCAACCCCAATTAGCTTGGAATTGAGGTTTAGTTGCTATTGTTGTTATTGTATGTGATATGTCAATAATTGGCAGAAAAATCACAGTTGCTGATAATTTTAAATTCAATTATGCCAAAGCAGTAAGCTGTACAAAAGAATTGTTTATTCTTCTAAAAAAAGGTAACTACATCCAAGTTAAGCGGCAAGTGTTCTCTCCAATGGGGAAAAAAAATGAAAGACAATAGATATCATGTCTAAAGAATGTGGATATACTTTTTTGAATGAAATCGACAATACAAATCAAGCTGAATTGCTCGAATCACTTACCCCAAATTATCAGTTGCAAAAATTGTGGCTTTACCAAGTATTGGAGCATCCTGCCATAGCAAATGCATAAGTATTGAAACATCACAAGCCGTAACATGCTGAAGATGCATATGCATATACTCTCGATCAGAACATAATAACATTTTAAGTAATAATCAACTAATAATAAGTGTTCCTTGATGATAATAAGTGCAAAAAACATATGAGATCTTCACAAGACTTACGAATCCTTAGCCATGAATGGGTTGTCTTCAACAATTTTTTAGCCTGAACTTCAATATAACAAAATAGGGAAGATTACCTTCATCATAACTACACTACCATGTAAAAAGCAAATCCTAGGAGAGAATTTTTTACAGCAATGCACTATGTAGTATATACTGCAATTTATCTCAATCAACAAATTGTATCAGGCAGTCTTAGTTTCTTACTACCACCAGATTATTAGGCTCACCACAGTAGCTACCATACAAAACCAGAAAAAGTGCAATAAATGTAATTGGACCAGAGAAGCAAAAGGGCTACAAAATAAGTGAGACATGAAATCCAACACAAGCAAACTGGAAGATGATTAAATAAGAGAATAGTGATCATTGACACATGTATCTCTAGAATGAAATTAATCAAACCTCATATTCCTCAAACTCAAACCCCTCAATCACAACAATACTAGGAACACGGTCAGGAGGAGGACGGAGCAGTCCTTGTGCTTCTTCCCAAGTTAGCTTCAGTTCTATCATGTCTTCATTTTCAATTCTCAGGCGCTTACTTTTTGAACCCAACGTGCTGCTTTTCCTCTTCTTGATTGAAGATTTTGCTTCAAGAACTTCTTTTGCTATGTATCCTGACTTGTCCACCTTAGACCAAGGACAAGGATCAACCAATTCAACCTGTTTTGATTGATAGAAGACCATGTTATCCCTAAAATTTCAAGCAAAAAATGGTTAATGCAACTTCACTATAAAAGTCCTTGTTAATGCTCACATCTCCATTTGTAGAAACACCATTGCCAGTCTTGCTTGTGTCATTGTCCTGTAAATGAATAAACGTGGCATTAATGATGAACCAATAATCAATGGAGAGCATGGAATACCAAAATTAAATCTAAAAGCACAAACTATGCACACATGGACTGAAAATTGGAAGATTGCAACAGAAAAGTCCAGGGATTTTCAATTCTCCTAGTTCCAGCACATAATGATAGTCTAAAATATTACGGAAATTTTAACAAAGTCATACCAGATCAGATGATGGAGTAGTTGAAGCCTTTCTGAATCCCATAACCAATTTTCCTTCTGGCTCTAATCGACTAAATGTTACTGGGGAAACACAATCAAATTTCAGTTTCAATAAAATCATAAGGCATAAAGCAATGATTCATATGAAGTTCACACATACAATAAAATAAGGAAAAGAAAAATACCAAAAATAACAGCAAACACCATATCAGAAATTTAAGTGACATCAAAATAAGAAAACAGCAAAGCAAAGACAGTATAATCATCCCCAAAACTCAAAGTCAGACACTTCATTTGTTCTTTCCACTCAATTTGGCAATTACCTATATCACCAGCTTGCAATCGCATGTTCTGTATGCAAGGAGTTACCCCCTCCAGAACATACATTCTGCTATTATTGTTAGGCCAGAAGCGGAATTGAAATACCCATTCTTTCCCTTTGGAATCCTGGACCTTAAGAGGCAACCCTTCAGGATGGGAGATTTGTGGAAAATAGGCCTGTCATAAAGTAAGGGAATATTAGCATTGAAGAACTATAAAGGAAAAAAATTATAGTGAAGACATTATGATGGAGAGGAAAATTTTAGCAAGTATATTCTCAATGAAATTATGCAATCAGACTCTTAGCTATCCCATTGATATGACAACATAAATATCTACTAAAAATGAAGTTCTAAAAGAATCAAATGGAACTTACACCGAACACAAGCTGCATATGCAAATACTTTAACAAGACAGGTTTTATTCAACTTTCTTTATGGCATTTTCACAAAAAAAACCATGAAGCTAATAAAATCAGTATTGGCATAACTCATCATCATTTGCATGATCATCTGAAGCTACTTTCTTATATTCAAGTCTATGTCTGTTTAACGGTATATTTAAAATGCACTATAACTTACAGTTCCTCGACTGAAATTTTTTACAGAATCAGTTCCTGAAAGAGATCATTTAGCAACTTATTGGCTGAGCTCCCTTCATGGGATACAAAACCGAGGTCATTCAGCAACTTACTGGGTGCAATATGCATCTATCCATCTTCTCTAATATAAAATGGTTAAGAATACAAAGCCAAATAAAGTGAAAAGATAGGAAGCATTAGGACTAACCTCTGCACATTTTTTTGGCAGCACCAAACGCCCAATTCGCCCAGCATCACTAGCACTCAACATTTTCTCAAACAAAGGGGTGATCACAGAATTTGAACTTTAATATTGTTAAGGTTTTAGATTGCATAACTCTAAAGAAAAAGCCTGGCATTAAAAAAGTCATTTAACAGTCTAACGTTTTCATGATTAACATTTAACACCCAACTTTTATAAAAATGTAACTATTTAACCCCTATGCAGGGATGTGACTTATAAGTACTCTGAGTTTGTTCAACTTTTGTAAAGTTCAAGAGTTCAATAGTTATACTTCCATAAAATTTAGGTGTTAATGTTAACCAAGTAAAAGGTAAGGTTTCCAAGTGACTTTTCAGGCAAAAATCAGGATCTAAAAGATGCATTTGCCCTTCTTTTTGTTTTTTGAGGAAGAAAAGAAGAATAGATATCAAAATCAATAAATACAAGCTTCTTCAAACTTTATAAATTAGCAAATCAAGGATACTTTCCAGAGATCTGTTGTAGCTCTTCATCAGTAAACCTCGGCCAATACCGAGGAAGTAACTGGCTTCTTCCACGGGAATCTGCTCGAGGCCTTCCATTACGAATTTGAGTATCAGGTGACGAGTCAACTCCATTATGCACATTACCATTAAATTGCTTTGCAAGCAAAGGTGGAGCAGGTTGCCGTACAAGAGGTCCAGCGCCACCAATTTGACCATTTGATTCATTCAGAGATGCAAAAGGTATAGCCATCCCAAGGTGTGGAGTAGATAGATCCTCCTTTAAAACAGGGTGTTGTGAAATGCCTAAGCACGCACCAGGTTTCTCCTCACTGCTCGCTCCTGCAACAAAAGGTTCACATCACGTTTAGCAGCCAGTCAGCCACAATATCTGCTCTTTCATGACACATAGGAAATGTGAACTGATTATTCAATTCTTTCCTTGAAGGAGCACAAAACTCAGGTAAAGGATCTTACCTGCATTTCCATTTTCAAGCATATCTCTTGTGCCAAGTTTCAAGGTTCCATTTATTAATCTGTCAGAAAAATCATCCATTCTCCCTTTTTCTAGGGAAGAGGCAGAAGATCTTTCACCAGGATTGAGCCTGTCAATTTCATATAGATTCCTTGGATGCAATTCAGAATGAGGAATAGCAGAATTGAACAAACTGGGTGCTTGCCGCCATGGTACAGGACCTGATCCAGCTAACTGACTCCAACTTTTGACAGAAATGTCTTTAAACCTCTCGGACAAAGGAGCATTATAAAATAAAGAAGGTGGCCATCCACTATTTGATGTCTGAAATGTAGATTGTGGAACACAGAGTTAATCTAGTAAACCACTTATGATTCATAATTAACAAGAAGCATAATTAACAATGGAAACAGATCATCCAACTAATGGAACAACAATTAATCCATGCAGTGAGCGAAAATCATTAATGATCATGAAGAATACAGAACAGTCATGGTTTCGACAGAAAGATTAGATTGACTTGTTACCAAAACAATATTTTTCCTTGCACACGCCATGCACTCGATCCCTCCAGCATCCAATAATGTGAAAGCATGACTTGAAACAATACATCCACAATGAACCCGCTGTAGTTGGAAATCAACCATGAGATGATTTACAGTCAAAACGGAATAAATTTGGCAGACTTCAGCTATATATCTGATCTATAATTTAGAATAGAGAACATATAAATCAGCAAGAAAATCTGTTTGCTCACCTTCCCACAAGAGTCACAACATCTCCAACCAGTGGCATTCAAGTGGAAAGTCTCACAGAATCTCCCCTCCTCATAAGCAGAACTAAATCACAAATAGACAGAATTAATTGCTAACTGAAAGAAAGAGATGACAAAATCTCGTAACAAAAGAACATTGGAAAAAACTGAAAAGCAAAGCAGTAGATAAAATGAGCTGAGAATATGATTTGAATCCAAATAAAATAAGAAATACGTTTTATTAACAACAAATTTGAGAGAGAGAGAGCCATTATCACAGAAAAAAACCACAACCATCACATCATCTCAACCCAGCTAGGCGTTAAACCTTCTAGAGATGTTTTCTCCAATAAAAATTAGACTATGTCAACAGATTATAGACCTCTCCCAGCCAACCATTCCTTGGCATTAAGCTAAAGCCAGATAGTTATACAACTATGTGAAAGTTAATAACCAAAATCATTTTCCGTTATCAAGTCACGAGGAGATCAGTAATAAATTCACTGACAGCTAGACAGTAACAAAATTGCTATTCAGCAACCCAAACCATTCAGAGTCCAACATAATACAGGAGAAAATTTCAAGAACGGTAGGGCTACATTTCTATTCTTGCATCACTCAGCAGAAGAACAGATTCATATAGACATTTAAGAAGGAAAGAAGTTCAGATGCAGCTCATTTAGTAGCAGATGCTGGCATGATCACTAATGGTACAGACACCCATTATAGCCCTTCAATAAAAGCTAAATTTGCAATACACATTGCTCTTGGCATTTCAAGAGGGTTCCTCCAGCTACAACTAGAAGCTAGTGCACGTCAAACTTTCTCTCAATGTCAATTCACGGCAAATTAGTCTCAATAACAGAACCACATCAACATCCATTTAGGGGAAAATCATTAATCTAAGCTACAGTAATTAATCTTCAAGGTACCGACAACAAGCAGCCTATATGTTCAACAAAATAAATGATCACTAAGGAAAAACATAAGTTATCAAATATAATTTATAGGTACTGATGGATAGCTACAAACATAAATATATATACTTAACAGTAAACATTCCAAATTTGAATAAAATATTCAAAGACTAGGATAAATTAAGGGGAAAAATCCGGAAGGTAAACATTTTTTTTTTTCAATTGCCATTGTCTAATAAAGCGAATAATGCAGAACTTAACAGAAAAAAAATACAGTCCTTTTCTATTGCTATTTCATACAACAGTCCATTGAGATTTCAGAGAGATGAGAAAGAGCTAAAGCCAAAAGCCAAATTTCCCGAATTAACCTCCTAACAAACCCCAATTTCCAGCTCCAGAACCATAAACAGTCAGCTAAAAATAGCAAATAACCAAACAAAAAGCCACAGCCATATCCCTGACAAATAGTATACTCTTAAATTCACCCTCAACCCAACCCATTCCACCAAATTCCCAAACCTCGAAACTAACAGCATATTAACACAAATAGCCGAATTCAAATAAACCCCGCTAAACCCCCCCAAAAAAAATTCAGTGGAGAAGTCAACAACTCACGCGCATCGATCACAAAGGTCCGCAAATTCTCCGGAACGTAACCGCCAACCTTTCCTGGATTTGAAGTCCGTACAATCCGAATTGAAGCATTTCTTGGACGTGGACGAAGACGAAGAGGAAAGAGCAGTAGCCATAGAAACTTCGCTTTTGAAGCACACAAAGTAAAGAGATATGGCAAAAAGAAAAATGGTAGCTCCGAGTTATATTTCGAAGGAAAGCAGAAGAGGAGGCTACGGCCTGATCTGCGCAATCATGGGGGTTAGAAAGCAAATACGAGAGAGGGTTTGCTTAAGAGAGAGAATAGGAAAGTGAGTGAGAGTGCGAATAAATGTCTGTATATATGGGTGCGTCTGTGCCTGTGCAACGAATGAAAATGTATGTATCTTCGGCTTTACAAACACGTCAAGTCGTATCGTCATTTTTGGCGTTGTCGTTTTGTAGCTTGTTAGTGGTCGTTGTTGGTCAATGCGGATACGAAATTCCAAAATTACCTGCGACAACAACCTACGTTACATTTATATAAATACTTATTACACGAGGAAGTGAAATTAATATTGCATATGTTTTAATGTGAAATTTTATAATAATTTATTCAATGGTTTTGACAATTTAAATAGTATTTTTTTTTCTAACGTATACTACTAAAAACATATAAATAGCAATATTTATACCCATTAATTATTATTCCATTTAATTTTTTATGTAGATGAGGAAAGAAAAAGATGCAACCATGGTGCCACGTACCGGGAAGAAAGTTCGTGAAATGACTTGCGCACATGCATGTCCGGATGCCACATGGCCCCCGCCTAACTGATTCATGCAAATCACGTATCCCATGCCTTCCTTTTTCAACTAATTATTTATTTTATTTTATTTAAAAAAAACCAATTTTATCTACTAAATTTTTTTTTTTAATTTAAATTAAAAAAATAGAAGTTTTCAATCTGGATTATTCATTAGCTCAAAATTAAAAAAGAGAGTTTCTATTTATTTTATTTATTTTATTTGAAATTAAAGCGGATGAAATAGAGTTGAGGTCACGCTTAAGTGGGAACTCCGAAGCTGCCTTTCTGTCTGTTTGTACGCTTGCTCCTCGTGTTTTCAACTGTACCGATGCTTAGCTTGCATGATAAACACATCTTTTTTTTTTTTATGTTGTTTTTCTCTTTTATATTCGACGTCATAAAATATGTATTTTTGGGTGGTCTGATTGCTTTCAGAGAGTAGTAGATCACTTGTTTATAATAGATCATCCTTTATTGAGCATGGCGATGCTCGATCTTTTCTTGGGTAGGTGGAGGAATACTTTTTACTACCGTTGATGCGAGAGCAACTATGAGTCTCTTCAATTGCTTTATTAACTTTGGACGGTGATCCTCAAGGCTATGCTCATTATCTCCTCTCTTCGATACGAAAGAGCTCTAAGTGATGGTTTCTTGAGTCTAGATCTTGAGTTGTTTGGTTCTTCTCGTTTCTCTGTTTGTGAAAACCAGAACCTCACTGACAATGACAATTAAGATCCTTTTCCATCATCTCAGTCTAGTGTTTGGACCGATCTAGCTTTTTGGGGGTTTGATTGCTTCGAGCTAGTTAACCTTTTTAAGCATACATTATCACTTTATTAGTCTGTTTGATCCTCGTAATGAAATCATATCTCGAGGGAAAAAAAAAAAGGACTTGAATTCGCGGCATTGTAAGTGTATATATATTTGACACGGTTGGGGATGTGTGTCATTTCGGCTTCATTTACTAAGGGACTACGTAACTGGGCTTCACAAGAGAGGAAGAACGAGAAGAAAGGAACGTCCAAAAGAAGCCAGATGAGGCTTTACAGCGCAAGTAAAAAGGTACATGTATCTCTTGTCTTTTTGAGGAAGCAGAGAGTATCACGGGATTCATGGCGATACTTTGGCTTTCTTTCCTTCTAGTTTTGCTAATGGTCTAATGCTGAATGAGCATTTACCCATTGTTTGTGGAGATCTTAGGTAGAAATCTTCTGTTTGGATATGGTTTGGTCCCGGTACAATTTGTGAGAGCAAAAATATAACTTATCTGGTGATGTTACGAGGAAAAATTTGCCTAAAACTTGTTGGTAACGAAAGTTGAATGCCTGTGAGATGTATATCTTATTATTTTCTTCTGCTCATTTGATGATTCTAAGGTTTGGTTTCTGTCATAATCTTTCCCAATCACTTCACAAGTTTCACCATTTTATGTTGATACTGCACGTTCTTTAACCGAAAAAATAAACCTGAAATGAGTGAAGAAGTTAAGGATGTGAAGTCCTTGCTGTCTTAACCTTGCTGTCTGTGTTGCAGAGGAGGCTGGAAAGAGAACTTGTGCTTCAAGGAGAATCTCTGTTAGCACCTGATAAAAGGTGATGAGTAGGATGGTGAAGAAAGCAAGCCAATTACATCAGTCAATTGTATTTTTCACAAACTGCAAGCTTATGGATATCAGGTTTGCGTGCTTCTACCTGAGGAAATCCTAATTTGTTAAAATTTGCTGCATTTCTAGTTTTTAATACCTTGCTGTGCCCTTCGCCAGCAGCTACACCTTTTGTTTGTAGAAATGTTCATGCTGGCACTTCAGGGATGTATTAACAAACCGGTTTTGCGTGCAGCTATCTATTTACTCTTTTATTAGATTTATGATGATGATCGTCATCAATCATACGGGTTTGGTTCCCTCCTATGTGTTAAAATCCATATTTTTT
>CAOGCB010921289.1:0-12356 GCA_948266635.1 Cnidoscolus chayamansa | reverse complement strand
TGATGCTTCAAACAGAAAAGCTAGCACAAGAAAAACATTTAAGAAATTACTGCTGAACTAAACTCGATTACAGATGTACCCATAAAAGGAAGCTGCAATCTGGAAACCATAATGTCTTCAAGCAACAGAAACAATTTCATTTCTCCAGAACTTCCATACAACAACAACATCAACAAAGCCTTAATCCTTAAGTAATTGGAGTCAACTTAGCTGTTATGAACCAGGTCTACATTTTCAAGACTTGTAATTTTGTAAATCATTTGCTGTTACTTCCCTCCACATGATCTTAAATCTCTCACTTCCCTTACTCCTTGCCCTCCTAAATTATCACATTTCCATAAATAGGGCATTTCGTACACAAAACTTCTTAGAACACAAAATTAATGACTAATATGATCTGTAGATCTAACCACGCTTTGGATTAGGACTTTTCGTTTCAATAAATTGCAAGGCCCAAATAACAAGAAAACATTCAAGAAAGATTATAATACAGGAAATATATCGCATTATTCCAACTGAATATATCAAATGTTTAAGCCAGACTAATTCAATTTAACTTGCTTGATAGCATGAGCCCAACAATTATACAACAACTAAATGTTAAATTTAACCCCCTGTACTTATTGGAAATGTCGATTTAGCCCATTTTCAACTTTGTCCAAATTTGCTAAAGTTCTAATTTAAGATCAATTTTGCCTAAAAATCAAAACTTTTTTACTATATTTCTTTATTTCATGATTTAGCCAAATCAATATCCTCAATTACTTAATGGGATAAATTTCTTGCCTTCTTTATTTAGCCAAAAAATCAGAAGATTAATTTCTTCTTATGAGCTAAATTGCACTTAAATTGAATTGGATTGACAAAACAAGATGAATGCTAAATTGAATATCTCTGAAGTACAAGGGTGAAATTGAGCATTAAGCCACTATAAATCTGAATATAAATTTTGTAGTTTTTAGTGCCAAGGCACATGTATTCATGCAGTTCAAATAGAAGCACATAACCAATATCTTACTCTTCTTCTCCAGAAGAATCAACAGATTCCACCAACGGTGTCTTTCTGGCCTGCAGAGATAAGCAAAGATTATTAGACGCCTAATTTTGCAGTAAATTACTTTACAAACTGTAGAACTGAACAGTGGTGGCTCACACTTTTATCTCAGCTATGACAAAGAAAACCTAGGAAAGCCCAATATCTAAAACTTTCAGGTGAACAAATAGAGCTAAAAGAGTCAAGGATTGATATGAAGGATAATTATAACATCAGTAACCAAAATTTCCCCTCAACTTTTGTTATATTTCCAAATGAATAACCAAGGGCATAATGAAGCAATTTGTTCCCTTGAGGTAGGATTATCATTGTCCAGCTTTCTTACTAAAACTTGGTGCTTTTAATATATGGACATGTTTGGTTCTTGGAACTGGAAAGAGAGAGGAAATGAACGTCTAAATCCCAAGAATCCTATCCAACCTTACTTTTTAAACAACTATAGAAGATGTGATGATAATTTAAATACACACACACACACACACACACACTTAAAAAGTACATGATTTCAACATAGATAAACATTATCATAATAAATTAAATTCCTTGATAACCAAACAAACAAATTGAAAGAAATCCCACTATAAAAAGTGCACTCAAAACCCAATTGCATAGACCACAAATATGGTGTTTAATTCACTCAAATAAACAGTAGCTCAAAATCTTACCCAGTGGAAAATTCAGCAAGAGGCCATCCCAAATTGAAACATTCTATCAACTCATATGATTAATATTTCCATTTAGTTGATATGTGGCATACAGCACATCAATTTGTGGACTTACATTACTTCTTCCCCAGAAAGTTGATCGCTTTCCATTGAGATTAGGGGTTGCAACTTTACTGGCTGGCTTCTCAGCAGATGAATCAAGCCCAGATATGGGTAAAGAAGGAACAGGATCCAGTGAAGATAGAATTTCCCCCACTGATCGGTAAGATTCACCAACTGGTGACGCATTTGAAGCATCCATCTCATTAATTGAATCATCATTTCCTTTAATCAGCTTACTTGGTTGTTCCATGGGTTGTACATTAGGTTCTCTAGTTTGGACTGGATCAACAGGCAAGTTAGAAATCTCAGCTAGCGCATGATTATTTCTTGGTGATCCATCTGAATCATCACCTCCGAATGCCTGCATGTGTATAATTTGAATAAATGTGCATCAATAGTAATGCTTGAACAACAGTTGGCAGGTTCCCACAGGCATCAAGCAGAAAACATCTTGATGAGATATAAATGAATTGATGCAGAATGCATAGCATCCCAATCCATACCAATGTAAGTACTTTTAACATGAAATCAAATCTTCAATTCTAGACACTTCCAGAAACATCTTTGCATTCCTCTACAACCAAATTCACCATACCATTGCATACATAGCCCAAACATCAAAGGTAAAAGCCTCATTCTTTTTATTTTCAACATGCTAAAATTTAATTGATCTTCTTAATTCACATGAGATATTCAGTATTCCTCCAGAACACCAAAGCAGTTCGAGATTTACTGGAAAACAGAGCAGCGTGAGAAAATCTACACAAATAATATAGCCTTGATAATGACTACAAGGTAGGTACACATATCATCCCCCAATATCATTGCAAAGAAGAAAGATGAGAAAACTTCATCTTCACAAACCACCATGACAACATACAAAAAGGTAGAAATTCCCTCTAATGTACAAAAGATACATCAATATGATACACATTCCTTCAGATTAAGGCATACAGCATTGTCTTGTCAGCCACACCAACTTGTGCTGCCCACTTCAATATTCCAAATACCTGATTGCTGCCAATCATTACCAGACACTGTTTAAATGATGGAAGAATGTCAAATTCCTTCCTTAGAATCTTCTATATTCAGCACAATGACAAAGTTTGCATGGATTCTTCAGAATCTGTGATAACAAGATCAACATTTATCCAGTTTGTCCTAAATTTTTTAAAGCCCTCAAATTTACGTATCCCTGAAGGTCCTCAAACTAGCAATGGTACGTCCCCACACCTCCTTAGCCCTGCAATAGGAGACCATCAACAGATGTATCCAGTTTCTATGTTTGCCAAACTCCGAGAGTTGTATATCAAACCCTAAAAAGTTCTAACAATCACAATGTAGAAGCACCTGGTTTGTCAATTCTCCTTGTCTCTGCAAAGATAGATTCTTCGCTCTTTCAACAACATCAAACCAAAACCACTTCTCCTAATGTTTAAGGCATTGCATAAAACATTCAACAAATACACAAACTCTTCCATCTCTCAGTCTTGAAGCTCCCTTCTAAACCTAGTACCATTTGCTGTCTTTTAAATTAAAACAATCAAGCACAGTTTCATTGCCCATTTGTGCATCCCTCTTTTTTTTTTACATCTTGCAGTAAATTAAACCAAAAAGGAATGCCATTCCAGTGGTTGGTTACACACTAAATCAGAGAAGTATAGATTGGAGACTTTGAAATACGAAATCATCGTTCAATCAATGTGAAGACTTCACATATCACACACAACATATTCTTAATTTCTTAGCTTATGATCATTTTTCTTGCCTCACTATTTTGTTTCCCCTTTTCTGGCGTGTACTTAATCTCATGGTGAGCAGACTGATCCTTAGCATACATGGGTGACAAACCATTTGGTGTCTCTAGTAAAAATTGGAGAGCCAGGAAATTTGTGGGAAAATAGTTAATTATACCCTTGACCTCAAAGGATTGTATATACATTTACAGGGCACCCAATATATATACTAAAAGGAAGATGATAGATTGTAGGGTAATTTCATCCTAATTAGAATACAATTATAACAGATACTAAGGCAAGGGTCATGGCATAAATTCTCCTCTTATAACATCTCTTATAATTATTTCAAATTAAGTTGCAAATTATGGAATCTCCTAAAATTCCAAGCAGTACTACTCTTAGATCATTGCACATGCATGAAAAACAAAATAACAAATCAAATTTAAAATGCAGGGGAAAGGTGAGAAATACATGGAGATGCTTCTATGTGTAAGAGAGAAACTTGACAACCTTATAGTCATAAAGATCACTGCCAGCATAGCCACTGCTCTCACTTAATTTTCCACTGAGTACACGTTCAGCATCATCATCAGTTGCTTGATCAACTTCATTTTCAGCATCATGATAACCATTTTCTTTCAAATCCATATTTTCATCATCTGTTGAATCTTCACTCCCACTGTTCTCAATCCTAGAATCAGCAGAGATAGAGCATCTGTGTAGATTTTCATCCTGAAACAACAGATGATAGATACACATCAACACCAGAGCAAGTATAATATATATATTTTACAGACACTTCAGCAATGACAAACTTGCTATGACTTATGATGCTCAGCAAATTCTAAAGAGGGAGTGGATGCCCTTAAGTTGTGTCGGCATGTTTCTGAGGTCAACACGCATAGCCAAGATTATTTCCATCTATAGCTATGCTACTCTTCTTCTATGTGAAGTTTGTTCAGATCTTGTTTGTCACAAGTCAGAATAGTTGTTCAACCCAGAATAGCCAAAACAGTTGAATCAGGCCAGTAACTCTAGCACTTGTTTACTATAGCAACTACCAGACAACTGTGTTGTCAAGACACATTCAGTTCAATAAAGTTTCAGTGAGCTTTTCTGAATTCACTTGCTCAGCTTTGCATAAAAAATTTACTTAATTACAGCATGCAACAGGACTGAACCACCTGAATCTATAGCAAATAGCATACTTAAGATCAGACCTGTTCTAGCCCGTTAATGTATCTATCTTTAGTACCTCAAGACAAACATGCTCAACCATGTAACTCAACACTTGAACTTGTGAAATCCTCATGCTTGTCAATTCCATGATGCAATTCAGTTCTACTACGTTTTTCCAATTTCAACACAACTTATAAAGGGGGAAAAGCATTTATTAACTGAAAAAAAATATTCAATCTTGCAGAAAAGACAACAGAACATTCAAAAAAGCTATGTATGGTATGAGTCCCAACTTTTCTATTCCAATTATCACTATAAGCAGAGAGAGATTCTCTTTCCATCAATGAACCTACTGTTAAGTTTGCCCCAAACTCTTCAAAAAAAACAAAGAAAGAAAGAAATGGGAACATGTCCAAACAACAGATAGTCCTCCAAGCCCAAAACTCCACTATTTGTTTCCATGCAAAACATCACCGTTCAATGATAGGAACAGAAACCATTGATCACCATGCACCAAAAATGTAGAAGCAATGAAATGTCCCATTATCAAATAAACAAATATATAGTATCTTACATCAAAAATATTGTCATACTCCTCTAGAAGAGTTGTAATGATCGCTTGAGCATTATTAGCAGCATTTGCAGCAGCAAGAAGCTGTGCGGAACTGTCACCATTAATATCAAAGTCATCCTCCAACTCACATTCACCAGCTAATAGAGGACGCAATAGCAAGGGGGCCATGCAAGCAGCAACAGCAGATGCAGTCATTCGATTCTCATGAGCATGAGAAGCAATTGTATGCATCATTTTTAGGATTCTGCACAGCAAGAAGGCAATAAGAAACACAATATAAATACTCTATACTCACGAGAAACCTCTTGCAACCACCGATGACTACGATACATTCCTTTGCAAGTCCTGATCCCACATATTGTATCTTGGAACTTTAAAATTCTCAGTTTTAATACTCAATATATACAATATAGCCAGTTATCCACAAACAGGAGAACAAGAATCGCCCAGAAAGTCATACACACTTGCAAGACAAGCTAATGAGCTATTCCTCTCTACTTCTGTATAAGCATCCAGTAGCAACAACAACAACAACAACAACAACAAAGCCTTAGTCCCAAACAAGTTGGGGTCGGCTGTATGAATCCTCTAACAAATAAGCCCCCAGGTAATATCCCAATCACACGCCTTAGACTCCTTCCATTACTCGGATTTTACATCCAGTAGCAACAGATAAGCATTATTTTGAATATCAATATTACACTGAAAATAATGCCAAAGTAACAATGCCTTGACCAACAACAAACTTCCTTTTGGCTTTTCAATGTGTAGGACTCATTAGTCAACACCATGAGTATCATTATATAATTCATAGGTAAAAGATAATCCAACTTCAAAAAAATACACTATGTATATAATGCTGAATAAAAAAATGAATGCATTTAAGTGTATGACAAACTTGAGATTTTAATTTCAAACTTAAATCTGAAACACGGCCATTTTAGACCATTATGTCACACAAGAAAGCTCCAGAAATTCCAAAAACTAAGTAAAAAATATGTATGGAGACATACCTCTGCAATAAACGTCGGTTTGGTTCAGGAAATGTCTCAAATATTGCAGAGCGCATTGCATTAATCCGAGCTTCCTTACGATCAATTTCTTATTCAATAAAACACAACAAAAGGGCAATAACAACATTAGACATTAATTTTTAGCCCACTAGTAGATACACCTATAAACCGAAACTTACGTCTAGAAACACAAACATAAACTTTTGAGAACAGAAGAAATAGTTCTAAAGCCATCTTCCATTTTGAACAACACTGATCCTAATTCATCATTGGAATTCATGCATACTAGTCTCATATCACATGCAAATGGTCTCAGTAATTTTAACATGTGAATATTTGTGTTTAAAAGAACTGATTAATCAATTTTATAGGAAAACATTTTTAAAAATTTACTGAAGAGAATGCAGAAAAATACACATCTATATTATGTAAAATATCCACCTACTTATACTTACCATGACATTATATTTCGATATATTAACAATGTATAACATTGTAACATCAGCATATTACCAAACAAAACTAAGATAAAATTCTTTTTGTTAAGAATTCTCATAAGTAAAGAAAACAAAGTTAGAAACATAAGTCCCACTTACTAATAACAAAAAAAATGTAAAAAAAAATTATTAGAAGGTAATGCACAATATTTTTACTGGAATTGAGAATTTTAGAGCCATATCCAATCAAATTTCAATGGAAACAGATAGCAGTCTTACACAGTACAATACTAATGGAAATATCATTAGAATTGTGAAACTTCATCACAAAATAGCAGCTACAACCATTAAAAAGACCTATACTATATGTTTTTTGATATTCAGCTAGCTAACTAAGAATTGCATCATGTGCATCATTTAGTTAAATAATGCACATATGTCCCTCAACCCCTCAATATGGTCCAATTAAATACCAATTAACATTCATTAAAAGCATTTAAACAATACACCAACATACATCCAATCAAATACCAATTTAAAAGGCATTAAATGCATTTAATCAACACACTATTATATGTGAGTAGTTAGTAGGTATACTAGCTTTGACAAAAAAAAACTAGGTATACTAGCTCAGATTAAAAAATTAATAATGCAACAAATTAAACTGTTCACCTTTTTTTTTCAAAATCAGCAAATAAAGAAACTTGTGTAAACTTTTTCAATAAATTTTCTTGCAACATGGACATTGATTAGGCTTTCATCCAGTATTTTATTTTTTGAAGTAAAATGGTAACTAGAGGATCCAATCAAAGAGTTAAGGAATGCACCTTGGTTCAAGAGCTCAATAAAAAATCAGAATTGTTGTTTCTCAGGGGAAAAAAGACTGGTCTTCCAAAATATATGTTCCATATAGATCAGCCACACTATTGACACAAGAAACAATGCTCAATTTTGTTTATATTAATGATTTCACTAGGGCACAGCAAAGCTGGGGGACAAATGGATCTTTCATGATCAGTATCCTATCACATTCTGTCTATACAAAAAATGTAGAGATGGAAAACAGGGGAGAATATGGGAACTGAAGCAAGAGTTCACAAGATAGAACTACATGTATATGTACAGCATCGACTCTCTGGTCAGCATCATCTTTAGTTAGTTCAATTTTGTTAGTGATATTATTAGCTTTTGTTAATGACATTACTAAAGTTAGTCTTGGTATCCATGAATTAATCAATGCTCAGAGAAAGTACTTCAAGTATGCATGGGTATAGTGCCTAGGTTCAATTATATAATTATTTTAATCCACTTCAGAAGAATGCTTATTGCTACAAAGAAACGTAACAATAAAGAAAGTCAAAACTTTTTCACAGAAAGGAACATATAAAGCCGAACTTACTATAAGCCTCCAGCAATGCAGTGCAGCAGGATGCTGGAACTGGAGAGGAAGGCAGCTCCCTTAAGACATGCTAAAAATCAGAGAGCTTGGATGAATACAGAAACAAGTGCATTTCATCAGAAAGTCACAAACTGCAAAACGTTACACCAAAAGGTACCTTCACACAATCACCAACAACATGAGCATCTTCATCTGCTTCAAATTCTGTCTTGCCTGGCAATAATCAAGAGAAACTTAGTAATGGAAACCTTAGCTGGAAGTGTACAGAAGGCAATTGCAAAAGATAGGGAAGCAAAACACCTAAATGATTGACAAAATATCCAATTAAGCAGCAAAGTTGAGTCCATCCCAGTATTCAAGAGAAATATTCAGTATATATGATACCTTGTTCATATTCTTGAACTCTGTGTTCAACCTCTTCAACATCAGCAGATTGTCGCAAAATTCCTTCAGCTTTGATTCCTGCAAAAAAGATATCAAAACTTTAGTGTATCTGTGCTAATATGTTTTAACTAAATTGAGGCCCACTAAGACACCATTCTACAATTCCACATGGCAGCAAATTGTTATCAGCTTATGTAAGCAACAGAGGTCACACCTATTAGCACTTAGCAAATGTGGGCCACATGCAAGATGGTTTTTAGATCATTACAGGAGAGACGATAAAAGCATGGCAGCAGCAACAGGTTGTAGTCATCATTGATATCGACAACAATAGATGGCATTGGCACTTTGGCAGAAATTAGCACAACATCCTACTGAGTATATCCTCAGTGTGGTAATGTAACTACTCAAGATTGATCCCTCCATCCTTCCCACTTAAAAAAAATAAAGAAGGGAAAAAAAAGATAGCCGTGAATATAAGCTCCTCAACTAGGGGAAAAAATATTTGAATTTTCACCCTCCCAAAGGATTCCAATGGATTTATTTTCAACAGTCTAGTTAGTTGTGCTAATGATGAGTTTGTACATCAACGTCATCATGTCACTGCCCCCAAATAAAGGAAACTGAGTTTCTCAATAAATAATTCTTTTGTTTTTTACAATTAATTGTATTTCATAGTTTACACTAAAGAAAAACGTAAATACAAACTACCATTTTTTATGTGTCTAGCTTTCTTGGATTCTTTATAAACAAATTCCAGGTAGATGCACCATACAATTACAAAGATGCACCGTAAATATGTTACACTACAACAGAACAAACATAAATCTAGACCCAACTCAAAGCCCACTCGCAGCTCCCAACTCCTACGACAGTAGAACAGGACAGGTAAACTAGCATCCATGCTAAAAGCCATTACAAGAACCTTGAAAAGGGATCTGCAACTAGCTGATGACCACAAGAATGCTGAAAATGACTTAGCCAAGAAAGGCTCTGATTTCCACTGAGAAAACTTCGGTTTATAGAAGAAAAACTTTGACAAAATTAGGAATCAACTCACCAAACTTCTCAACAAAACGAAGAGCTTTCTCGAGGAATGATGGACCTCCATCAATATCTTCAAGGGCAAGCAAAATTGGTCTTCCAACAACCAATGATTTAACAGGACGTTTATCTCCCCCTGATCAAGATACATGTAATGTAAAACCAGTAAGTCTGAAAAAAAAACCTATTAGACAGTGATATATAACTGGGTGAGGATTTAAACACAAAAAAAAGTGTAAGCTTCAGAAGCACAAACATTGATGGAAAGACCCTTCAATAGCCTCATTGGTATCACTCCTAAAGATTCCATTATGTCCCATAACAAGTGCAGCACTTGGTGCTTGTGCAAGGGCATGTTCCAGGGCCGTCTTCCACTCGTATAAATCCTCAGAAGTTTCTGCCTGAACTTAGAAAAGGAAACCAAAAGGGCTTTACGTACTGATCATTTATGCATATAATTGGAAGAGATAATGCAAGGTGTACCTTGCCTGAGATCTTAGCAGAAAAAAGAATAACAAATCAGAAAAATACAATTCAGTGTTCAAAAAGAAATAAATATTAGATAGGGCAGATATGAAGCACCTTGAGGGTGAATGCTCGCCCATCACGTCCATCAGGAAACAAGACAGTTAACAACTTCTTATCCTCCCTGACAACAACACTGCAAATACAGTAACAACCATAAGCCATATTATTGGGAAACCATCTCCAGAAAAATACTGTGCAAGTGTGTATGTACCTCCCAGAATTATTTAAGTCAATTCCTCCCAAAGTTAAATTTACTTCACCACCTCTTTGTGGTAAAGCACTCTGCATGACAATCAAATACAAAATATGTGTTAATTATTTCACAGCCATCCAAAATATTATTCGTGAAGAGTCCAAAAGGTTGTATAATTAGCAAGAAACTCATACAAAGTGATAACCATCACTTTGAAACTGGAAATTCCATGAAGTTGTTGAAGAAATGACAGTATAACATATCATTACAATGATGCATGTGTCCCAATGATCCTCTATAGTACCTTAGTGTCTTGCTTTTAAATGACTTGACCAATGTAGACAGGGTTCTAAAGGGCAATCCTATTCCTATAACAGCAGCATGTGTGCATATGCAGCATTGCAATATAAAATGTACTAATAAGGCCCCATTTATTTTCACCAAATGATTTCTTGGCAATGAAAAATACACTGTAGAAAATAAGTTAAAAGAATATTATTCCTTATAATCTTGTTTGGGTTGAGTTGCAACACATGAAAACAACTGATAATTTCATTTCCTAGAATTACATTAAAAATTTTAATTCTCCTTCATAGAAGATGATCGTGAGAATGTTTGAATTACATCTCATTGAAATCAAATTGGTTTTAGTTCTACTTGAACAGAAGAAAAATAGGAAAAAATGGTAAGTTGCATTCATCTCTAGCAGCCAGCAACCATTGATGATAGGAAACAAATTAGTCGATGTGGACATGTTCCTGTATGGTTTCCTAATAGGATCCTTCCTTTTGTTTCTTGCTACAGTTAGAAATCTTCATGAAAATTGCTTAGGTTTGTCTGGCATTGCTGTTGGAGCTACTGTTTTTTAAAATAAATAAATAAATAAAAACAATTTCTTAAATATATTAGTTAGAGTGTGTTGAAAGTTCATGGAAAAAAATAAATAAATTCGACATGTTTTGATCATGCAAACACCAAAATAACCAAACAAGTTGTTTAAAGTGTTTTTTTTTAATCCAACATCTAAGATGATGCTTTTCTGAAAGTGATTCTTGGCCACAGTAGAAGAAACTTAATGCTAAACAGGCTCTTAGTTTCAGTTAAAGAAGAATGATCTTCCACTGACCAACTTTAATGGGAATCCGGCACTGGAAAATTCAAAACTTCTTCAGAAAATATTTTCCACAAAATGTGAAATGACATTCCCCTGGGAATAAATAAATCATATGTATTGATAAAGATAATGGATAAACAAATTACAAAAATAACTTTTTATGTTGCAAGTTCAATTCACAACCATTTTATTTGAATTCCTTAGCCAAAACAAGTAAAATGTATCATTTAAGGATTAGCTATATGCCACACCAATCCCGAATATAGACCATCCAAAATAATATAAGGTAAAAAAAAATAAAAATAAAAACTATGAAGATAATACAAAAAGAACAATAAGTACTAACAGGATCATTTTTAAAGAACACCAAGGAAGTGCGTGTCAAGATAAACCACCGTCTCTTCCATGATTTCCAACCTAATCCTGCAAAAAATTCAAAATCGACATACTTGAGTAGCTTCATAAGTTCTGTAATTCAATGTTAAGTAATTTTTGTTGCTTAGAAGACCTATTAGTGTGATAAAGAATTGATTTAGTATGTCAGTGCTACGAAAAATATGACAATAATGACAGGAAGAAGGGAAATTGTTGTACTGATATGCATTTCCTGGATTAATCCCAAAATTAGTGTATTCACTTTTCCTTTTTTTAACTTCGTTAAGGAAGAAAAAATAATAGATATGTTAATGAGTCTCAAGTAATACACACCTTGCGTTGTTTCTAAAATGACATGAACCCCCTAACTTCTCAGCTAGTTTATGTTGCCAACTATGAAACTAGTAGAATATTAAATGAACCTGAATTTTCCCTAGCTGCGTCTAAATAACTACTCTTCAACCCTCTAAGATCCATAAGCTCTAATTAGATCAAGTCATATACAGCTACAACATCCATTAATATTTAATAATTTCTAACAGGAATCAAAGATAGT
>CAOGCB010920787.1:0-11729 GCA_948266635.1 Cnidoscolus chayamansa | reverse complement strand
TGGATTTTCTTGCTATACAAGTGCACAATATATCTTTAAAAGCTAAATGATGCCATCCTTAATTTTGTCATTATTTGTTTGGTATTAGGGTGGTTGTGATTCATGATTATTTCAATAGATTAACTGCTCTTAGAAATCTTCACAGTTTTGGCTTCCAACAGCAAGGCGAGAAAAAAATAAATTAAAAAACAAGAGAGAGAGAGAGAGAGAGAGAGAGATTTTGAGTTTGTATTCTGTAGGATGACTGATTCTTCACTTTAACTTCTAAGTTCTAACATTACTTGGTATGTGATTTGCTTTCACAGGGAAGCGTAAAGAGAGACCTGATGAAGCATCTGATGAGTCTGCACTGAATCCTCTCGCTCCAACTAATGATGATTTCAGGTGCTCATGTCATGGCATGTTTGGATTTTTAGTTTGTTCTTTATGTATATTACTGCTATTCCAATCATACAATGTTTTTCCAATCATTCTCTCATTCCGAATGATATTTTAGCTAATCAATTATCACAGTCTGACAGATGTAATAGCCATCGATTGTGAAATGGTTGGCATTGGTCAAGGTAACAAAAGCGCTCTTGGACGAGTAACACTGGTATTCATTAGTTGTTTTCCTTTTGTCTTTTATGAATTTGTTCTTCCAGTGCTGCTTGTTTTACATTGTTATGGTGCCAATGTGATACCTGTTTAGCAAGTGCATACTTGGGAATGGGAGACATTTTCACTTATGCTGATTATATTATCAACTAATGAACAATAAACTTCTTCTAGTTGTGGAATTCATGTTTAGCCCACAGTTGCTTCTCTTTATGTATATATTAGGGGGATGTAATAAAATTTATGTTTCACAATTTCACAAGAAGGAAAAGAAATCAAAGACAGAAATGAAGTCTTTCTATGCACTAACACCAGTAAAGTGATGTGTTACCTATCTGTCTCCAGATTTTTGTGCTTCAACTAAAGTATGCTTTTGGATTTCCCCCCACATACCTTTCAGTATGTGCAACTCTAGCATGACTTGGCATTGTCCAACATTTAAAAATCTTTTAGGGAGGGGGATGATTCCTAGTTTACAGTGTAGCACATACATCAGTCCAGGCAATTGACCCATAGTTAGGCCATTCATCTATCTTCCTGACTGGTGAAAAAGTCTGGTCCAAATTTAAATCACTCATGAAGTTAAGGTTTTAAATGAGTGACGATTTCGTTACCTTATTATCGGTTTCCTTAGCTCGAGTATATTGGATGTATTGAGACATGTAGAATGCAAGAGAGATTTAGGATGTATATTGGGAGAAAATAACATCATATGTTATTCTGGAATTGTCAAGATCTTGATTTATTAGGTTTTTATAACTTATAATATAATAATATATTTTTAATATTATTATGAAATGACATTTCTTCAGTTGATGACAGGTAAATCAGTGGGGTAATGTTATATACGATGAGTTTGTTCGCCCAATAGAACGTGTTGTTGACTTCCGTACAAGAATTAGTGGCATTCGACCCCAACACTTGAGGAAAGGTTGATATTGTCTTTCTTTCTTATATACTTTAGAATTATCTTCAAGTTGATAGTGGAAAACTTTTCATTAGTCCTCTTCTCAGAACAACCAAATAAACTGTTCTTTGTTTTGGTAGATTCAGTAGTAATATATATAATAGGTTATGAGTAAATCTGAATAAACCCGTTTCTTAAGATACTAGGTGAACATAATTAATTTTGTAATCATCATTTGTAAGATGATTGTGTTTACACCTACACTGAGTTACAGAACACCTTGTTAATGTGCTGATCAGTTGATGTTGTTTGCAGCAAAGGATTTCCCAACTGTTCAGAAGGAAGTTGCAGAGATGATTAAAGGACAAGTTCTTGTGGGCCATGCCTTGTCCAACGATCTTAAGGTTTACTATATATGATTTCTGAATTGACTGGATTAACATGATTCCCGAAAAAGTTGAATTGTGAATCAATGAATATGAATTGCATGTTTTCTTTTTAACAGGCATTGCTATTGAGTCATCCCAAAAAGCACATGCGGGATACTTCAGAGTATCAACCCTTTCTCAAGTACTAATCTTCACTAAACTTGCTTATTTTACAACTGAAATTTGCCATAGCATCAATATAGTTCTGTGTATAATATGATGGATGTTGATAGTGAGTAATTGGTTAAGCAGGGAGCACCGCAGAAAGGCCCTTCGGCATCTTGCAGACGAATTTCTTGGTGCTAAAATACAGAATGGAGAGCACTGCCCTGTAAGTTCTTTAGCATTATGGTAGTGGTTTCTCCTTTTATTTCTGAAGTTTATTTCAAGTATGCATCTAAATATGTTCTATGCCATTTAATTTTTCAATCTAGAGTAAGCTATCAATTTGACGACTCCAAACTCAACTTTACTTAAACCTTCTTTTTCTAATTGATGTTGTTTCAGATAGAAGATGCAAGGGCGGCAATGCTACTGTACCAGAAAAACAAAAAACAATGGGAGAAGAGTATGAAAGATCAAATGAGACTGAAACTAAAACAGAAGAAACGCAAGCAGAAAAAGAAACCAAAAGAGTCGTCAGGAATTAATAGCGTTGGTACTGCTTCATAGAATTTGCTGGTGCTGCTGTTGACATACTAGAAGGTGCTTATACGAGTTAAATTCAACTTGGCCGTGATCCAACAACTGAGCTTCTGCATGGTTTGACAAAAGAAGATAATGCAGTGGCGGACATTTATTATTCAAAGCATGCAGGGAAACGCATGATCTCATATGCTAGTTTCGTAACTGATTTTTTTATTTTTTTTTTCATGTATGATATGCATGATTTTTTATAAAAAAAAAAAATAATCTTCCAACTTTTTGGGGGTTTATTTACATATTGAGGACCTTGCATCTCCAAATCATATTCCAAAGTGGATTGATCTTCCATAAAGCTAGCATAAAGAAGTGCTGATTGAGTGCCCCCTAAATCTTCTGTGAAGGGGGAGGAGGAATAGCTGCAGCGCAGCCTGCTGTACATAGAAGCACATGGTCAAGGAGAAAATAACTGAACTACTGCCACCTATGAAACCGGAGTGTTTTTTTTCTTAATGAAACCGTACTGTTCAATAACCAAAGGATGCAACTTTTGTTTTTTAAAATACATATGTAATTTATGCGCATAGAAAATTAATATTAATAAAATATAATATTAATTTGTTTTTTTTATTATAGTTTAGTCAACGAGAAAATACGACTTGGTTGACTGAAAACCGGATAGAAAATTTCACGTTATAGAGAAGAGTCCGGAGATTGCAGACTATAAAAGAAAAGAAAACCCTCAAACTTTTCCTTTTCTCTTTTCTTGCTCTCTTGCGAGAATCGTGCCCTCTTCTCTGCTCTGATTTAGGTGCGTTTTTTATTTTGCGTTTCTTGATTGTTTAGGTTTCTAGATTTAGGGTTTTATTTATTTTCATCCAATATTTGGGTGGTTATTTTGCGTTTTTAGAACCCTAGTTTTTTTAATATAATTTAATTTGATCGCGTCCACTAATGCATGCTTTGGTTCTTCATGCTTTTATTGGTTTAATGCTGCATTCGCTTCTACCGGATACTCTCTTCCCCCTTTCTAATTATGCTTTCAGAAGAAGGTCGTTAATTTTTAGGATATTCTGTGTTTGGTTTCAGAGAAAAATTTGAAAGTAACAGAAATAAGACATTTGGCATGCCCTTTTTCGCCTTTTTCTAACATTTCGTCAGGTGTAGGCACTTTAATCAAGCTAAATGCCTATAAATGATAAAACCTGTTCCCTTCGTTAACTGAATATTGCACGCAATAAGCTCAAGGGACTCTGCAAGTAGTCGGATTTCTGATTTTATTGTTTGAGCTGACTACATTTAGGAATCGGTTGCACTTGCATCATATAGTTGTGGGCTCAAACATGCACCTCTTACACTGCTATTTAAAAAAAAAGGGGTGGGGGGTGGGTGGGACTCCTTTATGTTTTTGGTAATGCTTTAATGTCTTCCATGTGTGATGCTAAAATGCATGCTAATGAGCTTGAGATTTCATGATTGATATGGTTCAGGCTTGATTGAAAAATGGGGAAAAGGAAGTCAAGGGCAAAGCCTCCACCTAAGAAGCGAATGGACAAGCTGGACACTGTTTTTAGCTGTCCTTTTTGCAATCATGGAACAAGCGTTGAATGTCGCCTGTAAGTGTTGCTTTTATTTCTGATCTCTGATAGTACTCACAAAATTTGGCTGTATTGATGGGATATTTTGTGAAAGAGTTTTTAGTTTTTCTTTCTCCAATTGGTTCTTCACCTCCACTTTTGATGAAAATCTTTGTTTGTTATGGTTGGGTGTTTAATATTTACATCCATGGAATACTCGATGTTTCTGGAACTTTTTTTAACCAAAATATTGTGTAATGATGAAAGGAACCATGGAAGAAATTTGCTACAAATGTGAGGTTTGATATTCTGAAGTGTTTGAAATTATGTTCTCGTACAGTCCTTTGCTCTTTGGTGTGGTTGAGGGTGTACAAAGAAAATTTATGAATAAGATGCTAACTAGATGTTAGTTTTGAAGGTAAAAGATCTTATATCTTTAAATTATTTTCGCATGTCTAACATTTGCACATGCAAGGAATATTCTTCAAGTGTTTAAATAGGAAGGAAGTTGACATTGTCTTGTGTAGGCCATTCTAATTATCAATAATATGGCAACCTAATCTTATAACCCTAATCACCTGGATGGTATGAATTATCAATCTCAAAGGATCGAATTAAAGGCCTTAAAAAGTACTATTGGTGGAGTTTTTTATTTTTATTTTTTTTAGAAACAATTTGAGACCAACTAGAAATAGGAATTTGAGCCCTAAATCCCTGCTCAGTTTAACTTACAAGATATATTTGCACTTCTAAACTTTTTTTTTCTCCTTTCATCATGGTTTTATTTTAATTCCATCTTTCGAATCTTTTTTATTTTAATTTTTGGTTTTTGATCATATCTTCTAAATAAATTCTATTATGTTTTAAGCATTTTTTGAAGAGTAGTTGTGCTTCATGGTAGTATTGGAATTATGACAGATTTGATTTTATAATATTTATTTATATGTTCATATAATATATTTGGACTAGGGTTACTGTAGTAATTTAGTTCACTTTAGATTTAGTTTGATTCAGTGAGCCGTAGATGTCAAGGGTTGATGGTATTGTAATGTTCAAATGTAAGCTTAAGTTGTGTCCTGAGCAATGCCATGTCCATTGCTCTCTGTTAGGACTAATTTGTTTATTTTTTACTTGCATTCAGTGATATGAAGAACTTGATTGGTGAGGCTATATGTGGGATCTGCCAAGAGAGCTTTAGCACTACTATCACAGGTATTACATATTGTCTATCTTCTGGATTCCATATTGAATATCATCACACAACAAACTAAGACTCGTAGCTTTGTAAGGGTTGCGCAAACTTTGTGTGCAACAGGATCCATAATTTTGACAAGAAAAAAAAGGTGATGTTTGTTACCGGATTACAAATACCTACTTTCCTCATTGAATTTTGGTGGACGTACAATATTATTTGGCTTGATAATAAACAAACTTATGATATATCAGTTTTCTGCTTGTTCTTTATTAAGCCAAAATAAGCTATAGATTTGGCTTGGGTTACAGTGTTATGGCATTTGGACCTGGTTTAGCACACTTTCAGTTAATTCTAAATTGCTTGTACCTCTACAGTCTGAAAAATTAGAGTGCAAGCGCATCATAGTTTTAGTTGTATGACAGATTAGTATAAGCTGTTTGGCTTGTCTTGCTGTGGAACCATTAAAGATCACAAATCCATTGAAAAGTTTATGCAGTAGTTCTGTGTGGTGGATAAGTTTGTTAAGGTCATTCCAGAAATGTGTTGGACGAATGCTTATTTTGTTGCTTGGATTAGCTCTTTCTCTTAAACATTCATTTTCTTTGTGTCCTTGCAAGTGCTCAAGCAGTGGATATCATGATGTTCTGTTCTCTATGATGACTGCCTGTAATCTTCATGTCTTTTATCATATGTATATATATGTTGGAGTTGAACTAACTATTTTCAATGCAATGTTATTGCAGCTTTAACTGAGCCCATAGACATGTAAGTTAAAATGCATCCTTTGATTTGAATTAGATAATACTTTTTGATAGCAACTGCATTCAATTGATGTCTCTTTGACTACAGATATAGTGAATGGATTGATGAATGTGAAAGGGTCAACAACCTGGAAGATGATGGTGCATACAGAGCTGATTAGGTGGTTATATCCTGTGCTTCTTTGTGGGAGAGAAGGCCTTAAGAAGTCGTATCGGATCCAATTACAAGGACCTTGTTTTAGTTATCAAGTCTAGATATGTACGTTTGCATGTATAGTAACTACTGGTCAATCCTACGCTTGATAATGTAACATATATTTGGATTTAAGGATGATAAAGTTGTGGAAAGCTGGCATTGGTAATAAAACTCGGATACTGATAGTCTTATTAAAAATGTAGAATCTTGACATGACTTCCTGCAGTGTCACTATCTGGGAGAGGTCCTTTTGGCAATGCAAGTCAGGGAACTGAAGGCTAGTTGGAAAGCACTCGATCATGTGTTTTTAATTATTTTTTTGAAGGGCGTGACATGGAACCATTTGATAGAAAACTTCTCCTATTATGTTGTGGGGGGTAGATTTAAATGAATTACACTTTGGCTTTACCAGTGCAGGTCACTGATTGAAAAGGATAATCAGAAGGATGGTGTAGATTTCTGCTCTTGAAATTCTTGAGCTGGCTAGAATTTGAAGAATTCGAAAGCGCTTGTTCTTATGGAAAGTTTGCTTCATATCTTTGCATTTTATGCTTTAAAAAGTTGCATCGTGTTAGGTGTCATCGTGCAACTGACTAGATTATGTGTTCCATTTTCAATTGCCATCAAATTAGAGTCAAAGTAGTTGGTAGTCTTAGCTTTAGAAATCTTTTTGTTTTTTATTTTTTTTTTATGTTATTTTATTTGTATTCAATTGATATGCAAAGATTGGGTAGGAAAAGGTGAGGAAGCACCTTAGAACATCCTATTTAAAAAGATAGTGTAGCGGTAAATGTTGGCAAAAGTGCAGCTACGTTAGAATTTCCCTAGCCAATCACCATCGGCCGACAAAATTGATGGTCTTTTTAAAGTCCCATACCTAATTGGTTGAAGCCAATTAAAGGGGGCAAGTGACCTTATGCAATCAAAGAAGGTATTAATTCTTTACTAAAAAAGACTCACACAATTTTAGAAGAATTTTCATTCAAGTACCCATGAAGGTTTTCACAAGATCTCATCGGTATTTTATTAGAATCTAAGACTAGTAATCAGCTCTCAGACTTTGCCATTCACCACACTTCTTTCTTGATCCTTTGGCTTGCTCATCAAAATGGCAGGGATTGGACTCTCGTGTTCCAATGCTATTTTCTTTTTTATACATAAATCTTCTTTTCTAGTGTGAGAATAGTCTCTACCTGTTTATATTAAAATTTCAAAATTAATTATTATTGAAAAGATTAAATAAATAATATATCATATAAAATTTAGTTATAAATGTATATTCAATAAAATATAAAGATTATATAATTAATATTAGATAAAATATACCTATTTATGATATCATGTAAAATTAAAGCATATAATTATATTTTAATATATTTTAATTTTAATAAACTATACGAATTATAGTTCTCCCAAAAATGAAAGCCTGACAGATTAACAACCACTGAATGTAACAAAAAAAAAAAAAAACGCAGATTTGCAAGAAAACGCAACTGTAAATTAAGCACCGATTTGCAAGAACCGCAGCTCAGACCAGAAACGCAAACCACCTAAGCGCTTAGACCCTAAGATTCAGTTGTTGTACAGAGACGAGACTTATTCCGAAGAGGTATGAGAAGTTTCTCTCTAGAGAGATAATCTATTGCCATAGACTTTGTAGATCCCTGATAAATGTATCAACATATTTTTCTGGCATTTCTTTATCGGACAGGAAATTTTTCCACTTAGAACGATTGTTCTTCACCGTCACTGCCACTTCACTGTCTCTGTTCATCACCGATTCCAGAGCATTCCATAAGCTCTCCTTAGAAATCCATCCGTTTTCTTGTTTCTTCACTTCTACTGCAACTTTCATTTCCTCCACCATTAGCATTGTGGTGACTATGTGGTCACCGTGAGCAGGTATAAGAACTATTTGGCAATCCGTCTGCAAGGACTCCCACATCGAACTAGACCCACAGTGACTCACAAAGCATCCAACAGATGGGTGATCTAATATCTGTGGCTGTGGAACCCAACCCCCATACACGCAGCCTCTTCCTTCAACCCTTTCCTCGAATCCTTCCGGTAATCCTTCTTCTATCGAAGCGCATCCTTCTGGTGGTTTTAAAGCCACAAAAAATGGCAACCCATATGACTCAAACCCCAAAAGGAGTTCTTGAAATTGCTGCTTATCTAGTATGGTCTGGCTCCCAAATGCACAGAACACTACAGAGCCTTCTTCGAACTTGCTTAGCCACTTATCCCATTTCTCATCAAGCTGTGTTATGGGTTTTTCAGGCAGGACATGACCTGTTAGAAGCACTGGATTTTCATACTGCTTTGCGATGTAGTCAATGAAAGGACCCTCAATTTCATAGCAAGTCCTAATTGCAGAGGCATCACTTTCTTTCTTGCTTCTAACCAATCGCTCATAAAATGATATCCCACTTCCAAACTCTAAGCAAAATACTTGAGCCTCCGCTGCCTCATCAGGTCGGGGCACCACTTTGGAAGAAGGATAATCTGGAGGTGTCTGCATCATCTCTTCAAAAGTCATGCCTTTAATAATCTTCTTGGAAGGCACCGCACGAAGAGCTTGTAAAGCAGCAGGTACAATACTATACGAAATGGACTTGAAGTTTAATTCTTGACCAAAGGAAGCAACCCAGTAGGCAAAATCATAGAGCACAAATTGAGGCTTGATAGTGGCTAAAATGGTTTTAACTTGGGGTTGTGTTTGGTCCATGGCTGTACAAAGATAATTCTGAAGTGAAAAGGGTATGTCAGCAGATGTTTGAGCACCAGAAGGAAGACCATCAACTTGGGGGACGATCAAAGGAAAGAAGTGAATAAGATGGGGATACTTGTTGAGTTGGGTTAAATTAGGCGTTGCCCCAGAGGGCAATAAAAAGGAGACTTTGTGACCTCTTTGAGCAAGCTTGTTTGCCAGGTGAAGATAGGGTATGAAATGCCCATAAGCAAACCATGGAAACATAGCTACATGATTTGAGCTCATAGCGTGGGAAATTCTTTTGGGAGGAAAAAAATATAAGGGAGAAATTCTATGTGTGTTTTTTAAGAAGTGGAAAATGAAATACTGCAAACATATATGTATATTGGAAAATTAAGAGAATGAGGTAAAGACAAAGGTACCAAAAAATATCTTTGCATTCACGAGGGTTAGCGAAGGACCACATCCCACATGTGTTGTGTACTCTTCTTTCAGAAATAACTCTTAATCCAAACCACAACTAAACATTGATTTGACCCATTAAATAAAAAAAGAAAAAAGAAGCACTACTATACTCTTTAGTTACTAAGAGCAAATTTGTAGGTGCTGCAACTCCCAACAGGAAACGAGTAGTCGCATTTGCTTCCATATCCTTTCTTATTTTGATAGCCAGGATATTTCCATGTCAAGAAACCATCTTCCTCCACCAAACTCAACCCAACTTCTTCTGCTAGTTCCACAATCTTCCATTCACTATATGGATGAGCTGTTTTATGGGTCACGTGAGCTTCTCCATTCTTCCCCAACATGTCACGTGCACTTTTCAGGAATCCCTTCACTAAGTTCTTGTGACTCCTAGTGAGGACAAATGCATAAATGATTACTACATGATTTAATTAAAAAGAAAATTATTGTTTTTTTTCTTTTTTGCATTTTAGTTAGCTCGGCTGCTTACTCAATCTGGCTTCTGTCACATTCACGACTATATAAAAGAGGAGCATGAGGGAAATTGAAGACAATCCTGTCGAAAGATCTGTTGATGAGAAGAGAGTGGTGTCCCATAGTGTGAGCATCCACACCATGAATAATTGTGCACCCTATGTTTTGCAGCTCTTCCAAGTGATTTGCAGCTCTTGAATACTTGCGTATCACCTCATCTTTTCATCAACTCACAAGTTAAAATATAGAGTGATCAGCACATACCCATTTTTCGAAATCAGTAAAAAAACTCAACAAATTAGGTTGATTTTTCATAAAAAAGAGCTAATTACTACACATACCTCTGGAGTCCAGAGATGTAGCAACTATGTTAGTAGCAGATCCAAATGCCCTACCCAAGGATGCACTGAAAGAAAAGTCACCTTCACCAACAAGAAGTATTTGATGGGAGCTGCTATAGTGGCTTATCCACTTCTTATTTTGAAGTACATGATCTTCACTCGTAAACATTTTCAATATCTCAGGTATCTTCTTTGTTAAATTTCTTCTTGTGTGTGTGTGTGTGTGTGTATATATAGGAATAATTAATTAAAGATTATAATTATGACCTTTTCATTTCCAAAGAAAATGGGTTAAGAAGTTAGGATATACAGCGTCTCCTAGTTTTCTATCTCATTATTATTATTATACAGGCCTTGGCTGTTCAACTCCTTCATTCCCTCGTAAAAGAATTTTTTTTTTTTTTTTTTTACGTACAAAACAATATAGAAAAGTAAGCATGAAATATTATTATTATTTTTTGTAAAAAAAATGATAATAAACAATTAATTTTTATTTCATTAAATATTTTAATTGTTTTTTTTATAAAAAGTATTTATTGTTGGTATTTACGTATAGGTATTTTGACATAGGTTGCTCAAAGTACATACAAAAACATATCCTAATATAATACGGAACTCATTTGAATCTTTATTACATATCTTAATATAAATCCAAATCCTTAGTACAATAAGTAAATCCCCCCAAAAAGAAGTAAATATTATCTTCTCCTATAAAAAAAATCTCCCATAAGTCTCTATTCCTTTTTTTTTCTATTTTTAATTTAGAAAATCCATAATATTTAGGGTTTTTTTTATTTGATTTGACTTAGTTTGAATCATTAATTTGAATGTTTATGACATATACTAATCTAATCCTTATCTAATCTAAATTCAAATCCCATAAGACCAAGTTAAGCCCTCTATAATCTATATATATATATATGTATGTAATGCCAATTAAACATTAATAGTATAGTTTGGAGAGAAAAAGAAAATATGGGTAGAATAAGTGGAACCTTTGAGCAACAAGCTCAATATGAAGCTTTTTATGAGTATGAACAGCAGCATCAATTCACATCTTTCTTGACTAATGATAACTCGTTCTTTACTCCATGGAATGAAGGTAGAGAAAAGAAGTCAATGGAGTTGAAGCCTTGTTCTTTCTTTACTTATGATGCGACTTCTTGTGGTTTTTTCCGAAGACTGCTTCTATTTCTTATGCAAGGTAGATCAAACAGAGGGTAATTGTTATATACGCTTGCAAACTCTGACCTATTGTGTACCTCTCTCTTAGAAGACGAAGATTCTTATTATTATTATTATTATTAATCATGTTAACAATTCTTTTAATAGTTTTATCAATTCATGTAAGAAAAGTATTAGTGTTTAAATAAATTTTATATATTTCATATTCTTCTTAATATATGGTTTTGCGTTTGTATATCCGTCACCTT
>CAOGCB010920446.1:0-14354 GCA_948266635.1 Cnidoscolus chayamansa | reverse complement strand
ATAAAAATAAAAATAAATTACCAAATTAATTATCTTTCTCTGTTTCCCTTTCATTTCCCTTGCAACCCTCTCTCTCCCTTCCAACCCTTTTCTTCTAATTTACCATCCCCTCTCTCTCTCTCTCTCTCTCTCCATACTACCACTAATTTCCCCATCTCCATTTAGGGTTTCCTTTTCATTTTTCCCAATTTCATCATGGATTCCGAGGATGAGTTCGATATGCAGGACGCTGCCGCTGAATCCGCCGATGATGATTTCTACAGCGGAGGTGATGATGTTTTTGATAGCGATGACGCTGATGTTGCTGATTACGAGTTCATCGATAACGATTCCGATGATTCCGATGACCTCATCTCCCATCGCTACCAGGTCCCTTTTTTTTTTTTCGATTTTGCCTTTTCACTTTTCACCTTCATTTTCCTTTGGGTTACAATATCATATGGGTTGATTTTTTCCCCTTTTTTTTTTATCACATTTTAAGCTGCGGATATTCTTCATTTATTCCTCTTTTGTCCATAATTATTTGCTAATGTTAATAAGGTTGATTGGCTCGCTTTTTTGCTTATGGCTCTATAAATGCTCGTTTAGCCTATGAAACGTGCTCCCGTTATGGTCATGAAAAATAATTCAGAATACTGATGGGAATCAGTATATGGGTCGAGTCACTTTTCATTATAAATTTTAGTCTTTTCTAGTTTGGTGGGTAGATGCAGGGAGACATCGGAGCTTCTATCGGGTTTATGTGTGTGCCGATTACTTTGGATATGATATTTGTGTTTGTTAAGTAGATCATCTGTTCTTACTCGTATTTTTTTTTCTTTTATTAGCAAAACTATACCATTCTGGGTGAAGCAGATATTTGTCAACGTCAAGAAGATGATATTATGAGGATAGCTACTGTACTTTCCATTTCAAAGGTTTCAGCTAGCATTTTGCTCCGCTATTACAACTGGTAGGACATGATCATAACTGTGGCATTTGTCTTATTCATGTAACTCTAAATTTACTATAACAGGCATTTTAAAAAAAAAAATTTGCTTTACAAGAGTTTATATAATTTGTCTTTGATACCACACTGGCTGTAATTCATCATTTATATTCTCTATTAATTTGCAGGAGTGTCAGTAAAGTGCATGATGAATGGTTTGCAGATGAAGAAAAGGTTCGCAGGGTTGTTGGCTTATTGGAGAAACCAGTTGTGGAATTTCCAGATGGGAGAGAAGTAAGCAGTACACATTACTGTTAAAGCAGTTTTTTTTTATATCTATTTTTATTTTTTTCCCCATGGAAGCTGTTTAGTGCTGTATCACTTTTAAGCATTTCCATCTAGGAGTAATGTGTGTTACAATTTTGACAGATGACCTGTGGAATTTGTTTTGAAACCTATCCTTGTGATAGGTTGCATGCTGCAGCTTGTGGTCATCCATTTTGTAGTTTATGCTGGCAAGGTTTGTGTCATCTTAAGGATGCAAGAGTTCTCTTGTTTGCCTTTCTCTTTCTAAATTATTTCCTATTGGATTGTACTTCTGAATAGCAAGGACCTGTTGTTTCTGTTATTTAGTTGTGAATAATTGTGTTATGCCCATCAATATCAAGTCTCTGATTCTGTTAAACTTATCCAGCTAGATTGAAATAGCAAATCAGTTTTATGCAGAGTATTAGAAAATAAAGCTCAACCTTTGTGCCATTTGTACATTTTGCAACAATCAAAATGACTAATAACTTCTCTTATAACGCCTTTCTTTATTGAAATTATTTACTTGTTTGATTTGAAACTCTATTTTAGAATCTTGAAGCTAGTGTGGAATGGAAGTGTTTTGAGGGGATGATCATGTTTTCGATCCATGAATGTAAATCACTATGTTATATATTGGGCTGTTCCGTATACAATCAATGTGCTAGTGCACCTGTAGATATCTTACATAAAGAATGAGATTGGTCTTGAGGTTTTAAAGCCAAGTTAATTTTCAATGGACTTGTTTCATTTAAGACTGAAGTTGTTTATGGTTGGTGATTTTGCAAATTAGTGGTTGATGTCAGCTTTCACAATTTGGCGCAGCATTTCTGATGTCCAAGTCCAACTGATTGTGCTGGGTGTGGGACATAAGACCACATCCATTTTGGCCATGCTTGCCAGTTTCATGTTCATTGTAACTGAAAAAGTATATGATGAAGCTAAGTAACTGGAATTCATTTCTTTAGCCGAGTGGAGAAGCTCCATCTTATTAGGAGTTCATTACCTAATATTTTTGCTTTTCTTAAGGTTCTGTCTTCTTCGTACTCAAAAGGAGGAGCAAATCATGTCATATGAAAATTATGCTTGTTTTTTCATACTCACTGTTGGACTATAGTAGCTTGAAACTTCTTCTATAATTACATTGTGTAGGAAAATTGCAAGTAATTGACATATTCTGCATGAATTGCACAGTAAAACATTTCTGTGATTTATTATGTTGAGATTGGTATTATTATTTTGAATTCTCACCTTGTTGGATCTGTTGATACTTTATTTTTGAGGCTCTTATGTGTCCCTTTCACATTTCCTATGTAGGCTACATCAGCACATCTATTAATGATGGTCCTGGATGTTTGATGTTGCGATGTCCTGATCCTTCCTGCAGTGCTGCTGTTGGTCAAGATATGATTAGTGAGTTGGCTTCTGATGAAGACAAGGAAAAGTATTCCCGCTATTTCATTAGATCTTATGTTGAAGACAATAGAAAGGTAATGTTGCATTGTTTTCAAATTAAATGGAATATGTATCTTTTTGAGTTCAAAATAAATAAAATTGGATGTATTTTTTGAAGATTCATTGTGAAGAGAGTAATATCCATGTGAGGTGCTATTCTATAGTTTACTTTTTAGTTTCCAACTCTATGAAAAAATAGAGTATTGGAATTTGCATTCATTGCACTCTTCTACTTCTTTTTATTCCATCTTTCTTTTCAAGTCAAATCAGACCTTTTGACCTGAAGTTTAGGTAGGTTTTTGTTGTTGCTATTTTGGGTCTAGTTGATACAAACATCGATATTTTTCAATGTTTGCCATCTTTATATGCTAGCTTTCTTTCTGTGTCTGTTTTTCTTTATGTTCAAGGATTCCTATATGTTGTTCAACTGCGCATGGACATTTTTGCAATAGATAGTAAATGATAAGTGATCGTGAACGACTTGTTTTTCTCAATCTATATTGTTGGTAGGATTATGAACTAGCCTAAAGATTTCAGTTTGCAAATTAAATTCATCATAAATCAAAATGATTCATCAATTCTATGTACTTGATATTGGACAAAAATAGGGCAGTCCTAATTCAGCATTTGAAGACTTTTAGCTTAGGGAATTACTGAATTAGCGTTGGCCAGAAAGTACTCCATTATGTCTCCATTAACATCAAATTTAGACCTTAAAACCCAAAATTTCCTGTGTTTTGACTTTGTTTTCTAGAATTTTTCATGTTCTCTACATTATTCAGTCTTGTATCTTTTTTATTCACAATAGATGTTCAGTTGTTAGGCATATGCTTTTAGTGATTTATGATATCCCACTGGAAAGGTTTGGCATCTCTTTTGTTATATTTACCTTTCTTGTTCATTGTTATTTGTGTTATTTTGTAGACGAAATGGTGCCCTGCACCTGGATGTGATTATGCTGTGGATTTTATTGTTGGCAGTGGAAGCTATGATGTAACTTGCCGTTGCTCATATAGCTTCTGTTGGAATGTGAGTATCTCTGAATTGCTTATAAACTTGTGTTTTTTTCTCATGGTTCTTGTAGATAAGTCTTTTATTTATAATATGCTTGCATTTATGCAGGGCTAGTGGTTCATAGTTTCCTACTGTTTTTGACACTAATTAATATCAAATTTGTTCTGTCAGTGTACTGAAGAAGCCCATCGTCCTGTTGATTGTGGAACTGTGGCCAAGTGGATACTGAAAAATAGTGCTGAGTCTGAAAATATGAACTGGTAAGGAATAAGAACTACGATCTGTTTTTGTTCTTCCCTAATAATATATGGGAGGGTTAAGCTAAGGCAATATAAATTATTGAACAATCGAACAAGGGATGTAACTTAGGGCCACACCTAGCTGATATGGAAAAGCTAATTGCTGGACTTTAATAATGTGTATCTAGACAGCATGGTCACACCTAGCTAGCCCCTTTATACGGTGTTTATTTCACCTAAGTTGTACATTTATAAGAATAACATGTATCATATTCCATCTTGTTGGGATTTCCCGTGTGATTAGATCTCCAAAACTTATAAATTCTCACGTTGTACATGAAAAGCATCTTAATTAGTTCCTTAAAGTTTAGGGTAAATTACTCGTGTCCCTGAAAATACTCTAACTAATTAAAATGTCCTTGTATTTTTAAAATTACATTAAAATGTCTCTTCAGTTTGGTTCCGTCAATTGTAGAGGACATCCGTTCATTTCTACCGTTAATTCATAAGAAAAAGACATAATTACCCCAGAAACCCATTTTTTTGGGTTCTCTCCTTCATGCAGCTGCCTATCACATTCTTGATAATTATTACACCAATAATCTCCCTTGACTTCTTCTTCATCTTCTTCTTCTTCTTCTTCTTCTTTTTTTGGTGGTGACTTCTGCTTCTTCTTCTTCTTCTTCTGCTGGTGGTGACTTCTTCTTTTTCAATAGTTTTTTAATTAACCTCTACTCAGCACAATTTTTCCTTATTGTTGATTAATTTGCCTAAATTTTTAGTTGAAATCCATTCCATTTCAAGCTTCCTTTGTTTAGTTCAAAACCTCGCTAGAGGAAAGGGCTTGTGTTGATGGATTTGTGCGCATGTTGATGCCAACATGTGTTGGTTGTCCTTGTTGATGCCAACATGTGTTGGTTGTCCTTTTCCTTTTCCTGAGGAAAGGACTTGTTGGATGGGTGTATGTGTCATTTGTCTGTACAGATGTTCTTGTATGAGCATGCATGTGTTCTTGATGTTCACTCCTATCTTCCTATTTTCACTACAAGCCTTGTTGGATGAAAGGCCTTCTTTTGGTCCGTGTTTGTAACAGCTCTGCTTGTATGTGATTGTTGTATGCATGCTCTCATGTGTGTGTGCTTGCATATGCTTGTATAACATGATGCTTTTAGGCATATGTATGGTTGCTCAAAGGAAGATGGTTTGTTTGATGAACTATGAAGTATGTTTAATACATATACTTGTTGAATAATATGTGTGTTGATTTCAGGATATTGGCTAATTCCAAACCTTGTCCAAAGTGCAAGCGGCCAATTGAGAAAAACCAAGGCTGTATGCATATTACATGCACACCGCCTTGTAAATTTGAGTTTTGCTGGTAAGCTCATAAACACACACTCTCTCTCTCTCCCTCTCTCCCCTCCCCCCCTTCTTTTCTGTCTCTAGCAGGTAGCAATTACATATTTTATTATTTTGTGTATCTTTTCTGTAGAAATATCTAGTCTGCAATCATATTTCTATCTTAATCCTTGTTCATCTGGTTATCTATGGTTGCAGGCTGTGCCTAGGTGCATGGTCAGATCATGGAGAAAGGACTGGTGGTTTTTATGCATGTAATCGTTATGAGACAGCAAAGCAAGAGGGAGTGGTATATATTATATTATATTATATATTCCCTATTTCTCATATATCTCAAGACATCTGCAAATTTTTTCATATGCTTCCCCTTCTTGCTTGGTATATGGTTGTTTTGTTTTACCTAAGTAAGATTATTTCCTGCGGTTACAGTATGATGAGGCTGAAAAGCGAAGAGAAATGGCCAAAAATTCTCTAGAGAGGTATACTCATTATTATGAACGATGGGCGACCAACCAATCTGTAAGTGGTCATTATACTTATATGATGCCATGTGAATTAGACTATTTATGATATATTACTGCCTTTTCTTCTCTGTAATTGTTGTAAAGACCAAATGTCACAAATTTGTTTGTTGACTTCGGATGTTTATAATATTTAAGGTACGTGCTATATTTTAATCTGGAAACATCTTTTGGTGGTCTTTGATCTGAAATTTTAGGTTAAACTTTCTACTTTAGAAGTAGAAAAGAAAGGCCTAAATTTTAGGTATTGGCATTTGGTGTGTAGGACTTTTGGTTGTTTTATGTTAGGGACAGCAATTTTACATTTCCTAATGGTTCCCACCTTACTCAACCTTAACAGGAGGCAGATAAAACCCACTTTTGTGATATGTAGTGTTCAAATATGTTTTGCAATATTATTAATATTTTTTCAGGTAAATTGGACACTATACATTCATTTATATGTGTATTATAGTATTATGTGTAAATAGCATACATTCGTTTATGTGTATTATATCATTATATGTAAATAGTATAGTATTTATGGGTATGCTGAGCACCCCATGCGACACCCTTTACTAATTTCGTAGGTTTAGTGCAATGTTAATTAATGACTATCCTCTTATTGATACAGTTAATGTAAACTGATGCAGTAATCTTTGAGAAAGAGGACTTAATCTTAAATGCATTTAGGTTTCTGTGGAACTTTTTCTTTTATTAGTGTAAGATTTGTTATTGATTTCTTTTGTCAATTTCTAAAATTGTCTGTGCTTGTTGATATAGTTATTGTAAACATTTTTGGTGATCTTTTGAGGAAAAAGTGTAGTCTTAAATGCATTTAGATTTTCTATCAGAGAACCCTTTTATTCAGAAAAGTAGAATTAATTATTTATTTTGGAGCTGAGGTGTTTATTTATTTGGAATGTTTGGTTAGGTGGCGGTGCATCAAAGTGGAAATTGCCCACTAGGCATGAATTCCTCATTTTGCCAGAAGTACTATTTGTCCAGATATGTTTGAGCAATGCCACGCATGTGAGCAAAGCAACAAACAAATTGCCGAAATTGTTCAATTTATTATCATAATTATTTCAAAACACAATTCGTTGAATAGCTTGTAGGAGCTTTTATCACAAAAATTAAAGAACTGTGTTTTGAAGAATGAAATGACCCACACTTTTTTGCATGCCCATAAATGACACATTCAATAATGTAAAAGTCATGCAGTTATATATATGTGTGTGTGTACCATATATTTTTATTTTTAAATCTGATGGTTACGGTAGTTATTACCTTTATTTAATTATGTTATACAAGAGTATGATTAAAGATCATGAGAAAGAGAAAGTGGTGGGAAAAACAAAGGGGTCAAGAAAGGGATTCTACGCAAAAGGAGAAAAATTTGAAGCCATATAGATCTATTAATGGGACCCCTTAATGGTCTTTCCCTGGAAGGGGAATTTTTAATTTTAATGAATTTGCTTTCAAACTTCAAACACTGGGAGCTCATCCTCAAATTCCAGCATTTTACTTTTAAGATCCCCTAACAAGGTATCATTTGCACGCATTTGGGGGGTTTACGCCACTTTTGGCTTACCCCTGCCTTGAGACAATTGGGTTACCTCAACCCGTAATTGCTCAATCTCACGTTTTAGTGCCTCAATGTGCTCACTTTTTTGTTCAAGCATATGACGAGCTGCCTCTAGCACTATCGTCATTGCTTCTTGAGTACTGCCTTCAATCGCATGAGCCACAAGCTCTTCAACCCTTCTAGGGCATCAGTTCGAGCAGAGGTGGTGGTCAAACAAGAAAACTAATTTTACATTTGGGTAAAACTTAGTGAATTCTATCCAAGGTGTGTACTAGGTGTGCAACACAAGCACATCAGACCCTTGTCATTTGCAGTGTGCACAGCACGTCATATTTAGAAGGTTGAACATGTCATTTCTGTTAAAAGCACACTTAAAGCGTCTTCTTGAGTGCATCATCCTGTAATAATTGAGCTGTCTTTATCGCATCTTAGTTTAGTTAACCAGTTGAGTATGGCTAATCTGCTCTGGCAATTGAAAAGTTTGTTTCTCTGGCATATAAAGCCATTTGTTTAATTGCAATTGTGGTCATTTTATGTCGTGGCCAAACTATAATGCTTGGGAAAGTAAGGACTGTATTCTTCAAAATTTGTTGATGTGTCAATGAAATACAGGTTCAGTATAATATGTGATTCCAAGACATGGAAGTACATTGGCATTTCTTTCTTATGCTTGCATACTAGTATTTTATTTGCTTGGTTTTGCTTAATTTAATAATTCATATTGGCAGTAATGCTTTTAGGAGCCGTAAATATTTCTTTGCTTTCTTTTGGAATAATATGTTGATGCTTTCCAACGTCTTCTTATAAATTTTTAATCATGCTTTACTTGTAAAGTTCTGTATATTAATAGTTTCAAATTTGATTCTGAGCTTTTCCTTTCTAACTGCGCAGTCTAGGCAAAAGGCACTGGCAGACCTACAGCAAATGCAGACTGTGCATGTAAGTTGAACTTCTGACTATTAGTTGTTTACTTGTGATTGTATTGTTCAGTTATATTGTCAGAAATCACAATTGAGTTTGTGGTCATGGTCAGAAGGAAAACAGGCTTGTAAGCTGTAATGGCCATAACAATTGGGCAATACAATTTTCTTTTAAAAAAAATTGCAAAGTTCATGAAATGAGTAGATATTGGTAAATGCAAGTAAAACTAAGATGTACAACTCTATAGTAAGTGTAAATGCATAGAATATAGAGTTATAGACATCATATAGATAAACCATTATATAGTAAGCACAAATTACACAAATAAGATTCATCAAATGATGAGGAAAGTGCAAGAAAAGAACTCACCTTTTGCAAGAACTAGTAGTGGAAATAGAGAAATTTATAATGATCTAAGCTTAAAGTGAGAAACTTGTAGAAATTAGAAATATGAGTGAAATATGATAGAAATCATTGGTTTAGAAGGCTGGAACATGCAGAGAATTAAAAGAAATGAAGAAACTTTTCTGTGATTTGTAGAAGTTGCATTATTTGGATAACGACCATTACCCATATAACTAAGAAAATGCCTATAAATAATGGAGTAACATGGTCTTAAAAGAGTTAGAAGTAACGGCCATCACCATGTTCTGTTATTTTTATGTTCAAAAGTCAAAACACAGTAGTAGAAGATTTTTTTGTTGATTTTCGAGTTAGGGTGAGTAGACCTGTGATGGGCTGTTTCCAGGTTGAGAAAGGGAATGAACCTTTGTGGCCTAGCCAGTTCCAGTCCAAGATGGTTAAGGGCCTCATTAGTGCTGGTTCAAAGGTGGTCTCTTTTGAGTTGGTTCCAGTTTTGGTCTTTGAGCTGTCCAATTCAGTCCACATGGCACCTCATTGCTTCCTCCATGTCACCAATTTTTTAGATGCAGTTTGGTTTTGACCCAGGCTGATAAATTTGTTGAATAGGTCAAAATAAAAGATTATCTATGAATATGGAAGGATAGTCTAGAGGTTAAGTAATTTCTGATGTTTGGAAATTTCAAGGGATAAGTGTTAAAAGGTAGAATGCTTATATTTTAAAATTTTTTATTGCTTTCATTGAAAAACGTATAGTTTGAAGGGATAACTAATCCCTCATCATTTTTTGCACTACATTAGAATTCCAATCAAGATATCTTCTTATTCTTTGACCTTTTCCTTTCCCTACCCTCACTTCCAGATGAAGTGTGAGGGTACAGTGCCATAGTCTATCCCTCTTCAAGTCAGGTGTAAATTTATGTGTTGGGCCTAAAATTTAATAATTTAAGACAGTTGGTTACAGCCTAATTCGATAGCACCTGCCAGATGAAACCCATATGAAATTCTTGTAAACCAGTTCAAATTTTATCCTTTTTGCTGTTAAGTTTTGAATTAGTTATAAAAACAGTGACGACTCCCCAATTGAAATTGTGCCTGTTGTGGCTTCAAAGGTATGTTCTCCAGTTATCTGTAATTTACATCTTAGTATCAATATCTTGCTTTTCTAAAGAGTTTTAATTTGGTTTTGTAACTTTCTTAGAGTGATGGTTTTTTGAGTTTGTAGCTTGAGAAGTTGAGTGACACACAGTGTCAACCTGAGTCGCAGCTAAAGTTCATTACTGAGGCCTGGCTACAGGTATGCTATTATTGTTATTGCGCAACCCAATTTATACTGGTTCTTAATAAAAAAACCATAAACTAACACATGATTGTTCATTACTTTAACCATAATCTTTGCTCTGTTCACAGATAGTTGAATGCAGGCGAGTTTTGAAATGGACTTACGCCTATGGATATTATTTACCTGAGCATGAGCATGGCAAGAGAGTTTTCTTTGAGTATTTGCAAGGTAGGTCATCTCTTCTCTCCGAAGTAGATATCCTTTGGGTGTTCTTAATGACAGACTATTACACAGGTGAAGCTGAGTCTGGGTTGGAACGTCTTCATCAATGTGCTGAGAAGGAGCTCCAAGCTTATCTAACTTCAGAGGGCCCATCAAAGGATTTCAATGAATTCCGCACAAAACTTGCTGGATTGACCAGGTGACTCTTGAGACTCTTCTAGACTTCTTTTGTCCTTTCCCCCTCTTGTCAGGTTATTTTTTTGTAAGACTTATACTAAGAATTTTTTAGGACAAGTAATATTGCTGTCCATTTATTTTCTCCAATGAATACCAAACTGGATATTGTATTAGATATGTTGTATCACTGGCTTGATTATATGCCTTGAATTTGGCTCTAGATTTTCTTAGATTCGCAACAATATAGTTGTTTAGCTTGAGCATTGGCATATCTGATATACTAGCTTTACTGTCATATTGTAAGAGGGGAAAGGGAAACAAATAAATAGACTTGGAGAACGACAATTATTTTTGTCCTAGAATTCCATTAATTGGATGCATGTTTGAGACTTGTATAGAAAGGGGAATTTTTGAAGAGACCATTAGCCAAGAACTTGATTGAATTTTTATTTCATTTTCATGTATTTCTGTACTTCGGATTTCATAGCTTTAGCTATTTGCTTTTTTTTTTTTTTTTTAGTTTAGTTTAGTTTATTTATTTAATGTCTTTGGTTTGCATAACAGTGTGACTCGGAACTACTTTGAGAATTTAGTTCGAGCATTAGAGAATGGTCTATCAGATGTGGACTCTCATGGTGCCTGCAGCAGGACAACAAGCTCAAAGAGCTTGGGAAGTAGCAGGGGGAGAAGTGGGAGAGGCAAGGGCTCAACATCCAGATCAAGTGGCCCTAGCAGAAATATTGATGATTCATGCCACTGGTCATGTGAACATTGTACGTTTGCAAATATCAGGTCTGCTACCATTTGTGCAATGTGCCAGCAACGTCGATAAATGTCATTTTCTACACTGATGAGCCACCTGGATGGAGAATATCGGTTTTGCCTCATTGGCAGTCAAATTGCATTGGGGGAAACACCCTTCAAAGCATTGCTGCAAAGGGAAAGAATAAAGCTACATTGATTTTCTCAGCTGTAAGACCTGAACTGCAATGATGGAGAATGGAAATAGGGAGGGGTAAATCGGCTTGTTTCTGGAATCAGCTGTAAATAGTTGTTGCCATTTACGGTGGGCTTTAACTTGTATTGGTATCTTATATCAGGATCCATGCGAAATAATATTCATCTGTAATCTTTATGATTATTTATTTATGTATGCCACTAGTAGATTTATAGAGCACTTGAAGCTTTCAAGTGTTTTGTAGGAATTATAACTTGCTTGCGGTCTATATGCTATAATAAATATGCATGCTTGTGCCATTTATTTTTACCTGTTAATTGAATGTCTGCTAGATGAGTGATTTCTTCCTTTTTTAGTACCTTCCAGATTTTCAGTGCGACCCTTTGTTATTGAAGGAAAAAAAAAAAAAAAAAAAAAACTGTTCAGGAAAAAGCATTTTTTAGATGCTAGTTAAAAAAAAAAAATTCTTATCCAGGTGCTTACTGTTATGCTTGAATAAGAATGAGAATGCACTGCCTAGCATATCAAAAATTGTAGATAAAGTCGTGTTAGAATCTAAATTCTGAAATTATTATGGTATGATTCTTGGTCCTTGCTTTTGCTTGTAACAATTGTCGTATAGAATATATCATTGCTTATTTTAATAAACTCTAAGCAGTATACTATTGTGGAAGTTAGTCACGGCACAGATCTATCCTCTAGAACCAGGCATGTGTATGTGATTATCTAGCTAGAAAACGCTTGGATTGCAACCAAAATGGACTACGTCGTAACCTAAACTAACAAAGCAAAGGCTCAAAAGAATGTGCATATTTTTGCAAATTTTACACTATCAAAACAAATGCTCAAATCCAAGATACATATCCAGCGTGACAGGAATCCCAAGCAACACAATGTAGCATCATTCTGTTTTCAACATAATAAATAACTGGAAAAACTGCAGCGGAAAATACACCAATTAATCTCAATGATGAAGACAAAAATATTAAATTTTATTGGTCGTTTCTGATGCCAAGAATCCACTGTGCAAGATGAGTCAAATATGGTTCTGCTTGGGAATTATTGCTCAAGATAGGTCCCAGATTCTGAAGTTCAGCATTGAATTCCCTCTCGAAATTACTGCAAAATATAGGGAGTGTGAGGGAGTTATATGTCCAAACATTCATTTCACATCACAATCTTCAGACTTACAGTATGGACTCCGTGACTGTTGTATTATGAGTTGTTTTGTTTAGTCCTTGAGATGAGCTTCTTGATCTCCATTGCTTGGACTTGTCTGGCATGAGTGAAACATCAGAGGATTCTTCTAGCTTTGGAATATCAATAGAAGACGATATCAACCACTGAGTTGCAGCTGCATACTGCAGGCACAGTAATTTCAGTTTCTCCACCTTCTGCAACAAGAAATGTGACTTGGTAAGACAAAACCATAATCGCAAATCAAATATTGTGGATTTTCCTGTCATCAAGGATTATTGGCTGATTCCCCATCTGCTGAAGTAGTCAAGTAATATTTGTCTTTTATTAGAACCTAACTTCTCAAATTAAGAATATTATATTAAGCTTCAGGCAAGGTTCCAAATGAAGTGTTCAGCGTATCCATCACAAAACCCCATTTATCCAGAAGCAAGTGATTAAAGGCTCAAGGTGCACCAAGGGCCTAGGCACAAGGGCATAGTCCGCGAGGAAGTGAGCCCAAGAAAATAAAAATTATAAAAAATTAAAAATAAAATAAAATAAAATAAAAATAGATATAGCTCCATTTAATCAAACTTGTCAAAATAACTAATCTATAAAGCATTAATAAGCATAAAAAATGTAGAAATGTGGCCTCGAAAGGACCATATGTGTTGAAAATGGAAATATATGAGATTTGTGGTCATGTGCATGGTGATTTGATGAAATTTCGTGGACTAGTTATCACTGATATTAATTCTGAAAACTTCCTAATGCATCAATATTGAATTTTGGTAGATTGACAAATTTTGGGTTGAATGGTAGTGCTTTTCGGCCAATAGAAATGCTTGCCGAATGGAAATAAAGAAGGTACACGTTTCTAGAGCTTTGTGCTTGGAACAATGCACACAACACAATTACCAGGTGAATGCTACTTACATTTCTCCTCTAGAGAGGATAGGGTTGGAGCCTGGTGAGCCTTGACCGTGAGGCACACCTTTAATAATTATGTTTAGAAGACCAAGAGCTGCCACTAGACCAGAGATGTGCTGAGTAGGAATTAGAGGATGTTCTCAAATAGGAGTAATAGGGAGAATAATCTGTAATCTATTGAGCCATTGATTTGTTACTGAGCTCAAAATAGATGGGCATAGGTCTATCCTCTTCTGTGATTTGTCCAACAAACCAGCAGAAATAGCGGTCACCCCTCACCACCTCGCAAAAGGCCTGATGTTCTATTCTCTATTGTGGATGTTCACTGTCTCTCTCGCGTCTTCTATTATTATCATTTCTATGAATCAATAAAGCTGGTATTTGTTGCTGAAAGAATTGCAATTTATCTGTATTGTCATTTTCATCATAGGTACATTTTTACTCTTTCTCCTGCCTCATTTCTGAATTTCTTATTGTACACATCTTAGTTGTTAAACCGTGAATCAAATTGAGAATAGAAATCTTAATCTTAATTAATTGTAAGATTCGATACTTTTGAAGTATATATATATATATATATATTAAAAGATAAAAGATGATAAAACATTTAATATTGTTTATATATATCTAAATCATATGCTAAACATAAAATCAAAATAAACCTAATAACTTTTTTGACATGGTCAAGTTCATGTGTCAAAATAGTAAATTAAAGTTTTAACAACAACAACAACAACAACAACAACAACAACAAAGCCTTAGTCCCAAACAAGTTGGGGTCGGTTGTATGAATCCTCTAACAAATAAGCTCTCAGGTAATATCACAATCACACGCCTTAGACTCCTTCCATTACTCGGATTTTACGCCTCCATTCAAGTCTATTACTAACTAAATCCGCATCAATATTTAAGGCTCGTAAGTCTCTGTCTATTACT
>CAOGCB010920381.1:0-11170 GCA_948266635.1 Cnidoscolus chayamansa | reverse complement strand
TATGTTGTTTTAATCCACATTGTCGCATCACTTTGTCTGGCTGATGCCACTCAACGATGTGGAAGCATATCATTGGTAACGCAACTCTCCAAATAGCTCTCCCTTGACTACAATATTCTAGGAGTGATTTGATCATCGCTTTATTGTATGGCTCCTAAATTATTTGAAATTGACCATTTATTTGTTAAGTAAATTAAAAGAATAATATAGATTCATATTTTTTATTACCTGTTCGGGTAACATTCAGTCTAAGTGATATATTAACTCAACCAAAACATGAGTAACAACTTCTGTAATTTATTTAGCATTACTCCACCTACATTTTAGCGAAAACATGGTATTACGTTTTTAAGTAAAATACAATTAGCTAAAAAAATTAAATATTACATACCTACTCCGCAAGGGGGCATCATGATGCATGTTTGACAATGTGGGGGGTGCTACATATATAACCTATCTCATACCCATATTTGAAGTATAATAATGGACCAGCCATTTGGGCTACTAATGGTGATGTTGCACGACACAATTACCTGTACAACCAAGCTAGGCAAGCAGCTCTCCAACTATAATTGCCTATTTGATCTAGATCCACAAGAAGTGGCAAAAAAATGAGATTGATAAATCACTATAAATAACACTGATTATTCTCAAAATATGTGCTCTCGCATATTTCTGAACAATATTCTCATCTGCCTCATTTGGGATATGATTGAATTCTTGTGCTAACTAATTTATATTGAGATATCTTCCTTTAATTTCATTATTAAGTGGTACAACACCTAAATAGTATTGGCCAACTATAATGTGAACGCCATGTGACAACTATACCATCTAATTCAAGATGACCCTATAGGTAAACCCGTCATAGTTAATGGTGGTTCATTTTTAAATTCAATGAAATTTAATTTTTATATATAATTTGGCTAAATTGCTCACAATTTAAAAAGATTTGGATAGTAAATATAAAATTAAAATGTTTAGTGCAAACAAGAGGTCATCTTAAGTCTGCACTTCCTTCATTCAAAACCTCGCGAAAAGTAAATAGATGAATTTGAACCTTTAGGTCTCTAAGTTCAACCCCCCCCCCCCCATTTCCTGTACCTCTGGCAAAATGGTCATGGCATGCAAAGCAGAGTCTTGGAAGGCACGAAAGGGATGGCCAAAGTGCACATTTCATTCCCTACTGCTGGGGTTGCCTCCCCCATTGATCCTGGTGATGCATGTAGTTGTTTTGTTCAAGTTCTGATTTCCCTTTTTATCTGGATGTGATAGGCTAACCTAATGTTAGTTTGTTTTCCCCTTTAACCTTCGCCTATGGATATTTACAGCTACTTGACAATGTCTTCTTACCACCTTGGCTTTTGCCATCTAGTGGTCCAATTTATCCAGAGAAAGGAGGCGGCCGCGGCCCTATTCAAAGTTGCATCCGGGTATATATATGTATCTAGTCGAGCATTCCTTCCAGTCTCTTGGGCTCTGAATTTCAATGGGCTTTCTTTTTTTACTTTTTGACCTTACATGCATTATCCTTTTTTTAGAATCAACACGTGATCCACCTTATATCTTTTCAAAATTATAAGTATATAAATTCGAATTTAATCTCAAACAATAAAAATAAATATTAATTTTCGACGTTAGGTCTAACAATACTTATAAATTTTGATGCTCGAGAAAATTTTAAACTAAGATGCTTAAATTTTAAATCAATATGCTTTTTACACCCCACTCGAACCAGATTGCTGGACTAAATGGCTGAGAACTATTCCTTCAGTTAAACGAAATCCATTAAAAAAAAGAAAAAAAAAAAAAAAGAGTTCCGGGTCTACGCGAATTGCGAATGTCGAAGGCAGCGAAAGAAAAATAATTCGGGAAAGAGGATAAGCCAACAAGCTCTCCGATTTCAGATACCACCAATTCCTCGCAAAAAATTCACAATCAGCTTTTCTGTTCCTCTTGTTCACTTCGCAATAATGGATGAGCTCAAAGACGATTCTCTCTATCATCATCCCATACAAATGCAAGCCCCAAATCCTCCCTTCACTGGCTTCCATCGACAGCAACCGTTTCCCTCTGGCTCTCATCCCAGGTCCAGGTTCGTATTTGCTTCTTCTTTTTTCTTTTTTAAATGTTTTTTTATGCAATTTGATCAAGTATCAAGCTGAAGGGTTCTGATTTCCTTGGTCGGTTTTAGTTTTGAGTTATTGCTTAATTTACTCTTATTTTCAAAGAAATTGAGGTGGGTTTTATTTTTGGAGTTATCGTTGCTTTATTTTTTGTTATTTGATTCGACAGTGAAGTGAATTCAATGTGTTTTAAATCAAAACGCCATCAATTTTAATTTCCGCTGCCGGTTATATTGCCCACTTACCAAAAACGACAGTAATTCTTTAATGCAATTGATGAAGTGAATGCAATACAACGTCTTAGGTTGTGAATTCAAACTCATGAACCAAGTTCATAGTATATATCAATTACTTTTGTCACTAGTCTAATATATAATCACGTTAATTTAACAAATTCTATGCGTTAATTTCACATTATACAGAAGATACACATACTATACCATATTGTGAGATAGTAAGAGGAGGAAGTGCCTTGCAAAATTATGTGTATACACATACTATGCACATGCACCATAGAAGCCACATCGCAAGATGCACGAATTGTGCACTAACAAATTTGGTTTTGATTTCATTGGTTCTTCATAAATGCACACAGAGCAGACATTTTCCCTTACCCATATTTTCTTAATTTTAATTGCCTATTGTTACCACATATAAAATGTAAATGGTGAAAGCCAATTTTGTCTTTATCACTCGTTCTCCTCCTGGAACTATGTGCCTGAACTTTAATCTAGATGGCCTTTGCCATTTTTGGGGCCAAAGTAATGGTGGATAACTTCATCTTTCCATGACATGCAGTGTATACTGTATGGTTAATTGTCCTCTGAATTAGCTTCCCTCTTCTTATTTTTATGTTATATTCCAATAATATCAAATACATGGATCTGGATTGACCCATCATGAGTGGCAGAACTCCTTTTTATTATCTCTCACATAATGGGATCAACTTGTTTTTTTAATTTGTTATTTGTGTAATATTTATGCTGAATAAATTAGCCTTGTAACTGGTGCATAGGTCAAAAAGTGCAACTGCTACATATAGCCACTTCACCCATTGGGCTTAGAATAGATATAACATGCAGTACTTAGATAATTTACTATCATTGAGCCAAAGCTCATTAATTTTCTACTAAGGGAAGTTGCAGTCTGCAAGGATGCTTAGATGATAATTCTTAAACGGAGTTTTATTCAACTGGATGTGGAGTCTTGCATTCAAGTTCTTGGCTTCTTGCATTGTAAATGAGACAGTGTACTGTGCACAACTCTCGTTTATGGTTGTTGTTGAAAGAGAAGTAATGAATTACTCACTGTTTTGAACTTCTACTATCTGATTTTTTTTATTTTTTTTTTTTATGCTACGGCAGTCAAAGACCTGAACTAGAAGTCAAGGATACTGTAGCAGCAAGAAAAATTCAGAAGGCTGACCGTGAGAAGTTGAGGAGAGATCGACTAAATGAACACTTTATCGAGTTGGGAAATGCACTAGGTAACCTGATTCCTTCTGGTGTGTGTGTGTGTGTGTGTATATATATATATACACACACACATGCATGGATGTTTTGGACTGTGTAGGAGTCGGGGAGTTTACTTCTTTTTCTTATCATTTTATTACATTTAAGTTTATAACGGAAATTAAAGGTTTAGGTGTGATGTGGACTGTGATTTAATATCTAGTTGTGGTACATAAATGGATGTGAATTTGAAAGAAGTTTATAAAACAGTCATTTTATTACCGTTGCTACATTTGTTAAGACAGGTTGATTTTTATGTAACCAAAACATGGCAATCCTTAACACTTCCATCAAATTTCTTCTGGTTTGCAATTTGAACACTTTGTTTTGAAAATTAAGCAAACAAATGGTTGCTGGAGTGAATTCTTAATTCAAAGAATTGCACAGGCTTGTAGTCCTGTATAAGTGCTTACAAGGTTGTTGCTACTTGCCACTGCATGTTTGCAGCAATTAGCTTGATGAAATTTTTACTTGATCTCTTATCTATCTTATCCATCTTCTTTCTTTATGTAATGGGAAATTTATTTGATTAGAGTGATAATATGAGGTTGTGAGAATATTGTTTTCTTAATCATTATTAAATATTTAAATTAAATCAAAGTATCAGCTGATTTTGACTGCACTAGACATTAGTGGTTTATACTTTTTATAGAATTTTAATGTCCATATTTACGAGGAGTACAGATCCTGATAGACCAAAAAATGATAAAGCAACCATTCTGGCTGATACAATTCAGTTGTTAAAGGATTTGACATCTCAAGTCAACAAACTGAAGGCAGAGTATGCCACGTTGACTGAAGAATCTCGTGAGGTGATCTATTTTATTGTAAATTTTGATAATTGTACTGAATGTGAGAATAGAATAAATTGTCAATGTTGTTTTGTGAACAGTTGACACAAGAGAAAAATGACCTCAGAGAAGAGAAGGCATCTCTCAAATCTGACATTGAGAATCTTAATATCCAATATCAGCAAAGAATCAGGACTACGTACCCATGGGTTGCTATGGATCACTCAGTTGTTATGGCCCAAACTTCTTATCCCTTCCCCATGCCAGTGACAATACCTCCAGGGCCAATTCCTTTGCATCCATCCATGCAACCATACCCTTTCTTTGGAAATCAGAATGCCGCAGTAATCCATAATCCCTGTTCAAATTTTGTTCCATATATGACCCCTAATACCTTGGTTGATCAACAGTCCACTCAACATGCATCTTCACGTGTGCAGCCTGTCACTGGGTCCCATGTTTCAGGCAAACAAGATTCAAAGAATAAATTATCAGGGGAGAGCAAGATTGGAAAAGGGTTGGACTCTAATGATGATGTTACAACAGAGCTGGAGTTGAAGACGCCAGGATCTACATCGGATCAGGTAGACTGTTGCCTTGTAGATTTGTTGGGAAAAGACATGAAAAATTGGAATGGTTGTCAAAGGATTTTGTTATTTAACTACCAAATTAAAAGTTTGATTTTTTTTTTCCAGGATTTATCTTCAGGACAAAGAAAATCCGAAAAATCGTCAGGGAAGGAAAATAGTGTTGCAGAAGGGAGTTCTTCAAGTAGGTGTTCTTCATCTCGCAGTGTCCAAAATAGCTCATCTAATAGTATGGTTGGAAGCACAAAGGCTGACGATTTACACCATTGAAACAGTTAGCATAACAAACGGAAAGCAGGTTGGTTCTGATTTGTGGTTTTCACTTATTTTCTGTCTACTCTCCTGGAATCATGCAGCCGCATTAGGATTTAATTTTTCTCCAAATTAAAGAATTGATATTTTGCTGATTGAGGCTAATCTTACCATATTATGATGGACATTTCTCCTGCATGAATGCTGAGGGATGGTGATCAGGATCAGCATTAATGCTAGCTTTTCATGGCCCAGATAGATGCACTAAGTGCACTTTAATATTTTAGATGTAAATGAGAGATTTTCTGTTGTACTAAAGACAAGGATAGCAGTAGTTTTATAAACAGTAGCTACATCTGAACCATGGAGCCTCATATGGGCAACATTTAAGGGAGACGCTCATGGTATTGATGTTCAATGAGTGTATATTCTCTTGCATTAAACACAATCCTTTTATACCAGGCCCATAATACTGATGAGTTTAGCAACACATCAACTGCAGAGGTCGAATGATGCATGCAGGAGAGATTGGATATCACTTGTAGATATGTAAGTTTAGCTTGACGTAGTACTGCACTTGCAACACAGAAAATAAATGTTTTGCATGTTAGTCTAATATTTCTTCCTTGTCCTTGTATCTAGTATGCATGTACATGTCTCTTGGTAGGAAAATCAATCGAGGGGCAATTGTCATTACTTGTGTAAATCATGAGGTAATGATATTTGACTTCTATAAGTTAAAGTAGATGCTTTTAGTTGAAGTCTTTGATATAATGATATGAATGAGGATGAAAGCTTAAAGATAACATAATTGTGAACTATGGCAGAAACAAGAAAATCTTGAGAGTTGGGAGAGACTGCAGAATTTCGTAATTGTTGTGATATCAGCATACATCATTTCATGCTTCCTTGTATAGATATGTATTAGTTTGCTGGTGGTGGAAGTTAAATATCCAACCATTTTGCAGAATTTGTCGCTGCACATATACCAGAAAAGGTTGAATGTGTTGAGCGATTTAATTGGTATAATTCGCCAGTTCAATCAACATGCCTAGTTCAATTGCATAAAATTACTTTTTTTTTTTTTAACTCATGGTTTACATGGAATTTAGAGAAATTTCAAGTTCTATTTGGAAAGTGGCCACAGTTACAATAACTGCATTTATTGGACTATGAGCATGGCACTTAATCATAAAAGTGTCTCGATTTAGAGAGAATTACTATTGTATTTTTATAGTTTGAGCTAATTAATTAAAATGTTTACTTATTTTTATAGTTATATTAAAATATTTTTACAATTGATTCCGTCTAAGAAAAAATATATGCTGTTAATTTATTGCAAAAAGATCAATTTACTTTTCAACACTTTTTTTTTAGCTGTCTATGGTAACATTTATCCATTTAAGAATTGATCAAAGCAATCTAATTAATAATTTAACAGCAATCCATCAATGCAAGATTAGATTATCTGCCTTTTTAAGATGACAATAAGATAGCAGAGAATGTAACATGAAAGTCCATGAAAGCCTGAATAGAAACTGAATATGCTCCTCCTTTGGATGGGGAGGGTGAGGCTGTGCTCTGACCAATTGGGCAGAAAGAGAGACCAAAACATCATATTCATTCGACAAAATAAATGTGAAACTCTCATATCCATCATGATTCTTTGTCAGTGCTACTTAAGTGAATTGTCAGAAGAGGCTATTTTCGATTTCTCCTCCTTTTTTTTTTTTTTTAATACTTCTAAATAAAATGATATATTATTCATTGTTCTTTAAACGTATTAGTATTATTTCAATGAAATTTTAGTAGTTCAAATTTATAATATAATATGCCAAGCTCGCTCTCCATGGTTTGTAAGTTTCACATCTTCAGCATTAATCAGAGAACATTAGAAATTACTACACACTAAAGAAAATGTTGATTATTTGCTTGCTTTTCTCTCTGCACTTCTAACCTTTCTCTCTTGTGGGAAAATCAGTTCATATTTACTTCTTTAGTCTGCAATTTAATTCTTATATTTTTAAATTTCGATTATTGTCTTTGATATTTGAAAATTAAATTTCCTTTAATCTAAAATAAATGAACAAAATGACCCTTTATTAATTACTAATTTTTTACAACGTTCGCACGTTTGTTTATTATATATTTTTATTTATTTTAATTTTATAATATTTTTGCCTATCAAGTTATATTAATATTCTAATAAATTTTGAAAAATTAAATTAAAGATTTAACTAAATTTAATTATTTTAAATGAAAAATATGTAACAAAGAGTTTCTTTTGTCATCTACACACTAATTTGTAGATTTTTAAAAGTTAAAAAATTCAATAAACGAATTTCAAAAATATAAAAATCAAACTGTAGAATCCCGTAAAACTATTTTATAAAAATTTCGTTAATATCTTCTTTCTATAAAGTAAATCGATTTTAATTTTTGAATAATCTATATTATTTATATTTTATTATAATCTATATCAAGAATTATAATATTATATATAGATAATTCTTAAATATTTTATTCATTTGCAGTAAAATATTTTCTTTGTGCGGCTAAGGGTTTGGAAAAAGACGTGCTTGAGTCAGCAGGAAACGATTGATGACGAAGAAAGAAAATCATAGGTAGCTTACAATCAGAGAAATAAATGACTCTCTCTCCTTTCACTTTGAAACTTCAAGGATTAAGCGAATTCTTTCATTTCGACCTTTGCCGAGCTAGATCATCTCCATTTCTTTCCGTGCGTAGAGTGGATTAGAAATTAAAGCTCTTCTCTTTGCACTCTCTTAAGTGTTAGTTAAAAACCGACAAAGTTAGTTCGAATATGGAAATGCATATAAGAAGTTTTCTATCTCTTTTCTCTTAATTAGTCAAGTTAAACTTTAATTTCACTAAGCTATATGAATTAAATTATAATTTATCTTCAAATTTTTAGGGCTGCTTCCCTTGTTTCCACTTTCAATCCAAGCCTAGAACTCAACTTCTTTCCTACTCAGCGCTCTAAACAGAAAATCTCTTCGTAATTCTCGTCCCCACAGGTTGGACGTTAGAGAGAGATGAAGGTTCTCATGATATATAAGACTCAACTTGACATTTTCTTACAACCCACTTAAGACTTAAAGTGGATAAGCCAAGCAAGGAGGATATGAGCTACTTGAACACTAAGTGCAATAATTGTTCCCTGCTGATACTGTGCATTTGGGTTCCCAGCATCTCCACCACAGTTGTGGATTTTGTTGATAAAATCCACGCAGCCATTGGACCTGTGCTTCCTCCATTTGGACACGACCCAAAAAGCTTTTTATGTGATAGTGCAAGCCATTGCTCGGCATTTTCAATCCATTCTTGTGGGTCATCTCAAGTAAAAATGGGTTTTTAACTTTCTTTGCAATGAACGGAACTTCCTATCGCAGTCCATCATGTGCAACCCATTCGAAAGGTCTCAAGCTCTCTACTGGCCCAAACATTGTCATCCTCTAATGTTACCTTTTCTTGCATCAATGAGGTTAGTAAATTTTCGATTCATTTGAAATTATGTTCCTGCTCCAAACGAAGAAAAGCTAGCTTCTATGCTGTCTTCTCTAGTCTGACTTCCACTGCAAGTCGGACCAGTTGATTAAGTTAGAAACAACGGAATTGTAAACTGAGATTATAAATGGAGGAATCAATTTTGATTATACTGAAAATGGCAAAGATGCCCTTTTCTACAATGATTGCATCTCAAATACAATACATCTCCCCCTTCTCTTCTACCACTTCTAGGCTTTCCAAATGCAAGATAATACAAGGAATATAAATAAAAATATCCTTGTAGAAAATCTCCCATCTAGCAAAATGATAGCCCAACTACAGCAGAATACAAAAATGAATAACCTTCTCACAGCTAAGAGAAGGTTATTTATGCTTGCAATGGTTCTTCCATTCTGTTAGCCTTTTCAGGTGGCATTGTTACCGCATTTCACTTGGAAAAATTAACTTCTTTTCCGATCATCACCAGCTATATGCTTCTAGATCCTTCCTTTTGATTCCCCTTTGCTCTTCTTCTCCATTCCTTTGTCCTTCTAATTCCTCTGCTATGCATCCTTAATAATTTTGGACCTGGATCTCTATTTTCCGCAATTTGTTGGAGTACAACAGAAAGGCCATAAAAAGAGCAATATCAAGCTTTTGGAAATTCTATGATTACTTTATATTGTTTAGATGATAACAAATCGCTTTTACCTTCTCAGAATGGTTGAAATTTAAATTAGTAGCCAATAAATTTCCCCAATAGAAGAATCGTGGATCAGACTTTCCCTTCATATTGGAAATTCTGTTTGTAATCATGTTGCAAAGTTGCCAGAGTATTTCTGCAAGGACCCTCTGCAAAAGCAAGGACAAGAGAAATAAGATTTAGACTAAAGCAAGCACTCTTAACTGTTATCGTTCTTAAACAGCCTTATTAACCAATATTTGCTGACCTCCAAATACAGAATGAAGATACTGAAGGTCATCAGCTGAGCAAGCATCTATTAAAGCATATACACCTGGTCTCAGAGCTTCATCTATCTCCCTGCACATTAGTTATAAGAGAAGATAAATAGTTCTTTTAGCATGGCTCGGTTTTTCATTGCAAGTAAAATAAGTCTCTGTTCTAATAAAAGACAAAAATAAGCATGTTGAAGAACCTTCTGATGCCAGATTTAAGTGGACCGTATCCTGAATAAACCCATATGTAATTTGACAAGAACTTGAAACAGTGCTGGCCTAAGAAATCTTTTTTCTGCCTCAACTGTAGAAATAATAGTTGAGAAAGAAACAGGGTTATACATGATGAACAGGGGATTTTACATAGAACAATGATAGGGTTTTAACTGTAGTAGTTATACTACATTTGTTGTATTTCAATAGAAGAAACTGAAACAATTGATTTAAGTTTGATGTTTTTTCTTCAAATGGTTTGAATTTGACGTTTTTGTTCAACTTATTTGAATAAAGGTTATGACACGTGTCTTTTCTTTGGCTGGATTGATTCATGAATGTGAGCAAAAACTTGTTCAAAGATGAATTTAAAATACGCCTGATATTTGTTTGAAGCATCTTTCCCCTTTATAATTCAAATCTCCATCCACGCAATCTGAAGTTTTTAGCTAATTAAAAACTTTTGATTTCAAATTTCCAACCCAGACAATCTAAATAATTGTTCAACCAGTGCAGAAGAAAATTCTGGCCCAGAGCACGGGTGTTTCAGGCTTGAGTTTATAAATTTGTACTAAACTTTTACCAAGCAAAGGCTGTAATTAAAATTATTTACACGGTTTCCATATTATTTATTTTTATTGCAAGAACCAAGGTGATTTCAACAAATAAACAATCCGAGGCCCCTTAGAAACCTTTCATGACAAACTCCTATGTTACATGTAGCTCCAATTTCTTCGCCTTTCACATGTCAAAAAGATTTCTCATATGCCAGGTCAGGAAATGAAGTGGATAATTTAAAGTTAACCTTGTAAAATCACAGCTAGGATTCCTACTCATGTTCCCTCTTGAATCTCCTTCTGCCTATGGGCGTGAGTTGGGGCATGGTGTTCTCTCAGCCACAAACATCTCTAATTCACCAACTTGAGCCCATGGCCAAGTCTGAACCATCGATTCCCAAATCTTAATCTACAATATATAGGTTTCATCCTAGTCTCTGCTACTTCATTCGCTATAACCAAGCAGCTTATCCTGTCTGGAGGGAGTATTGGCTTAGCTAAAACGAAAGAGCATAATTCACGCTCGCTTGGATCAGCTACCATAATGAGCCTCTAGGATAGAGACTACAGATATCTTAAATCCATTTCTTTGTAAATAAAAACACAGTTCACTATACTTTCAATTTAAACGGCATCGTTGAGATAACATGACGTACCTCTTCATAA
>CAOGCB010919661.1:0-29577 GCA_948266635.1 Cnidoscolus chayamansa | reverse complement strand
TATATATATATATATATATAAATCAATAAGAAAAGCTTATATATAATGTATATATAGTTAGAAAATTCATATAAAAATATTAATTTTAAGAATTATTATTTTTAATAAAATTTAATTGTTTTTATTAAATTATGTAGTTTTTTTATTTTTTTAAATATAATAATAAAATTATGTTGTTTTAATTAAATTAAATTATATAATTTTGAATATTATTTTTAAAAATATTATAACTATTTCTGGTGGGTAATAGAACTCCATCCAAGGGGAAAAACTCGCCACTCAAGGTCAGAAGATAGCATAAAAATCCAAGAAAACTCAACTTGAGCCTTGGCACTCACAAGTAAGTGTGTATAATTAAACTTTGAAAGGTATTAAGTTCAAACCTTACTCCATGTTCTTCTTGTTAGGGTTCCAATTTTACTACATTCTCCAAAATCATAGATTTTTTTTCCATTGGTTGCCATCTTTAATGGTAGGTTTACGAGCTCTAGCCTCTAGTCAATATTGAAAAATAAAGATAATGATTTGTGGGTTTTGTGTTGCTGATGAGACTTGGATGGCCCAAGCCAAAGGTTTTGATGTTGCATTAGAAAATAGATGAAGAGGTAATGGGTCTAGGCCAAGGGTGGAAACGGTTTAGGTGATTATTGGAAGCAATGGCAGATATGAGTTGATAGAGCATTAGTTCAAGGCGACACAAGGAAACAAAGATGAAGAGGTACAAGAGAGTCTAGGGATATTGGAATCAAAGTGAAAAGTTCAAAGTATAATTTAGTCATTTTTGTGAAATTTTAAGTGCAAATTGGATTGAAAATGAATGATAAGGAAATCTTTATTAATTTTGATAAAAGGTAAGGATCTTTTAATAAATTTTTGGAAGTATAAAAACTGACTTGTAAATAATGGGTGTAGTTCAATGTACTTCTCCCACATATATAAGAAAGAATACTTGGAACCTATACAGGAAGAGTGATATATGGATAAAATAGTAATTTCAAATATTTTAAGTATTTTAAAATAGTTTTAAATTGAGTTAAAGAAAATAAGATTTCAAAATGTGAGTTGTAACAATAGGTTTGACCGCTGAGCTCAAGTTTTACCATTGAAACGACCCAATTAGCTCGAGTCTAAAAGGTTTTCCAACTTAAATTAGAGAGAAAATTTTACATTTTTTCTTCTAAATTGAGTTTTTAGGATTTTCCTTTGAAATTGGATAGTTGAACATTAATCCATAAAGCTTAACTCAATTTCTTCTACAATGTTTTGAAGCTTGGAATCTTTCTACTTTTAGGATCCATTAGATTTGGAAATCACTTTAAAACTCTATAAGACCCGTATTATGAGTCTCTAAAAGGTAGATTTATCTTTCAAACATTTATTTCTTGAGACTTAGAGTGTATAAATCTACGCAAGTAAGGGAGTAATTCCTTTGAAGTTGAATGAAATATATGCATGTAGGTTTAAGCTTAGTTCAAGCTTTGATCTTGAATTTCTAATATATGCATGTTATTAAGAAAGTAGGGTTGGGCGCCTAACTCACCCAATAAAGCTAGCTCATGAGAGGAGAAGTGTTGGCCTTATAAGCAACATATATTTCTCCTATTTAACCGATGTGAGATTTATATTCTAAATACTCTCCCTCACGTTCAGACCGATTAGAGCGTGCAACATAAACAGGAGGCCCGACCTCAAATCGGAGGCTCTGATACCATTTTAAGAAAGTATGTTTGGGCCTAATTCACCTCCCAAAACTAGCTAGTGAGGAGAGGATTGTCGAAGACCTTATAAGCAATATATATATATTTTTTTATCTAACCGATGTGAGATTTATATTTTCAACACATGTAATGTAACGAGATGAAAAATGGTTTCTTTAGACTATTAAATGATAAATTGATTCCTTGCTTGTCAAATTTGATGTTTTAAATTGAGATTTTTTGTATAAATGTTGTTTTGAGTTTTAAAGAAAAAAAAAGGATGATTTGGCCCAAAACTTTTGTGCATATTGATATCTAAACTTGTTTTGAAGTGTTTTGAGGCTATAGAAATAGTTGATGGTGTTTTGAGTAAAATGCAAGTTTTGATATAATGGGTTGTGCATAGACTCCATTTGAGATTTTTTATGTCTGCGATACTACTCTCTTTAAGTTTAGTTTTGGCAGTCAAAAGATGTTGTCAAATTAAGAGTTTCAACTCTATACCAAAATGTTAACCTAAAATAATTTTTCGACTTTACACAATGCTTTCAACCGTCGAAATCCTCTACTCAGTCTTTTTTACACGTTTAATGATACTTTCAATATATATTGAGTGGTTTGCTGGGATAATTTTAAAATATCCTTAGATTATAAAGGATGTATAGTTTGGTCTTTAATCATTAATTTCCCCAATTGGAGGAGTGAATTTAAAGGATCAAGACTATATTGAAGAGCTTTAAAGAAAAGCACATTATCCTATGAGATTTTACACCATAATCATGCGCTATAAATTTATTTTACATTAACTATGGCATGTGTGATAGAGTTTGGATGATCCATTAATCTTCCTATGGAATGATATGCTATGTTATGGTATGGAAAGACAAGTTGAGGCCCATTCTATGCCCCTAATATTATGTAAGAGAACGACTAGGTGATGCCTAATTTGTATCTTTGGTATCATGGAAAAAGAAATGTTATTCGAAGAGGAAGTTCTAAGGACTCTTTAACAGGTAGATCACTACAAGATATGAGAAATTATTGATAACAAATCCACCGTACGTGAATTGTTTGAGATGTGATTCGTAAAGCATAATAAAATTTCTAAATACTTGTTATTTATATATATTTCCTTACTAGGTTGCTTTCACTAGCTTACCCATGGGATAACAAACAGAGATGTTTAGAGGATGGGTAGACTTTTAAATATATATGTATATGAATAAAGAGATAGATGCTAGGTTGTGCCCTTAACTAGTGTTACCTTCCTTGTGCTCTCTACTTTTGAAGCAATGAGAAGTTTGATATTCTAGAATATATATTAAAATGATGTATTATGCTCATATTCAGGATTATAATGAAATGGTCAATTTATTTGACAATGATTATCTCTAGATATTAAGACTTATAATAATAATATACAGTTGTATGAGATTTAGAATTGGTGTATGTACATATTTATATGGCTTGTTAAGGTTAAGTAACCTTAAGTTAGGAACCCTAGCACCAAAGGTGGTTTGGCATCAAGCCCATCACAAATAGGAGTATGTGGTTCTAGTTTTAGTACCAAACTCCAATTCTACTATCAAATTTGGGTTCTTTTTATTTTTAGAGATAGAAAAAAAAGCTAAATTTTGGTTTCAGATTCGACTCAATACTATATACTTTCAGTTTCGATTTGATTATAGCTTCGTTACTTATTTTAATATATTTACTATTCAATTGTCTATTCATATATTAAAATATACATCATTAAAACAATTAAATAATTTTAATATTAATATATATAAATAATAATAATAGTGACATTGCTCGTTCCGAACTAATAAGTCTCATAATAAAATACAAAATAAATATCAAATATTCATAATATCATCTAACATTTCCATTATATAATAATATTAAATAAATAAGCATAACATAAAGTATTTACTATATTACATTTTCTGAATATAACAAATTTAAAACTATGTAGTTTTTTAAAACTACATAGTTTGTTGAACATAATAAATTTAAAAATGAAATTATTTATATTAAATTATTAATACATTTCAATTTAATTTGAACATTTTTAAAATATTAGTTAAATTTAAATATTAATATATGCAATATAAATATAATACATAGCACAATTACTTCTTTTTAACTTGTCATTCTTTTGTCTTACTAAAAAAGGAAAAAAAAAAGTTACTTGCATTCACTTTTTTCTTCTGTGCGTACTTATTAATGGACCGAAATTGATTTAGGGACTAAATTATAAATTTTTAATTATTTTAAAATATTTTTTTAATTTTATAGAAAATTAAAGTAAAATTTGTAGAGTATTCTGCACTAATTATTAAGTGTTAAATCTTTATAATTAATTATTTAGAAGAGGTGGTAGGTGAAATATTGTGATGTTTTTTTCCCCACAATCCATTTTGTCTTAAGAACTCTTTAGAGGAGAGTGACCAGTTGACTACTAAAGAGACTGGACACAGTTGCCTTGATATCTTGCACCTTCACTCCTTATAGATCTCTCCCTAATGCATGAGAGTTAGATGTTTGTTGCCATGATTGTAATATTTTGTTTAATCAATGAAAGAAATAACTTTTTTTATCGAATTATGTGTCTCTGTATTGCTATGACAATCTAATTGTGATGTTTCGATATGTTATCGTGCTAATATTTTCGTGTGGCTTGAACAATTGGCTCGTTTTATACTATCTAACTCTATTCTTGTACAAAATCTAATTGAATAGCTGGCTGACTTAACTTTAACGAGCAGATAAATATCGCATGGGTCTACAAGATTGATTTTGTGCCTTCATATCCTTTTTTTCTCAATCTCAAGTAGTAGCATAGGATGCTTCTTGTAGTCAATCAAGCTTTTTCAATTATCTTCCATGCTTGATATGTGATCTCTTAGAACTCTTGTTTGTTTTAATGCATTTTAAAGGCATATATTACACTTATATAAAGTAATTTTTTATTTAATTTTAACTCTATTATAATAAATATAATTAATTAAATTAAATTGTATGCAAAAATTTAATTTATTGACTACTTTAATTTTTTTTATCACACTATATATATATAATTTCCTATAATTATATTAAAACTATATAATATATAATAATATTATATATTGAAATTATAACATATCTAAACATCATTCAAAAAACTTACTTATAAAATCAATTATTTGGTATGAACAATTCTACTACGATTTTGATTCAGTTTTCTTAACAAAGAACTACAATAAGAATCAAATTGCTTAAAAAAATGACATAAGCATTATTATAACAAAAAAAAAAAAAAAAAAAAAAACAACATAACTCTGGCATCCAATTGATCCATAGAAAATGCATGATAAAATTATAAGAAATGTAAAAATAACAATGAAATTTACCAAATAAATTATAACAAAAATAATAAATAGAATACATTACTAATTATTTATTGACTATTTAAATTTAAAGATATATAAATTATTGATTATTTATTGATAAAATATAATATAATATAAGTAATATAATCTACAGATCGATCGAGAAACATACATTTTCGTGGGAGAGATTAATTTATAATTTTTTAAGAATCAGAAAAATAAAACATTTATTTATTGAAGACTGTCATTTTGCAGATACTGATATCTCTATTTGCCATAGCTCAATTTATTTTTAATGCTTTTTAGAAGAAAGTGATTAATCTCTAAGTTTAACTTATAAAAAAAATTAATTTAAAATTGAATTCAAATTTATAAAATTTAATTAAATATCAATAAATTTAAATATTTAGCTTTCTTTGAAGGTTAATTTCACATAAGCCATAATTTATTTTATAATTTCAGTGAATTTTAAATTTTAAATTTTAAATTAAATAATTTTAATTGTGTAAATATTTTATAAACGGACTTAAAGATTTATTAAATAAATAATTTTAAAATATTTTAATTAGCTCGATACTTATAAAATTATGTTTAAAATTGAATTTAACTTATTTAAAAATAATTAAAATTTTATTATTTTAAATATATTAATATTTTTAAAATTATATTTAAATATATGTATAGTTCATTTTTTATAAATTGAATAAAGTATATGTAATATAAAAAAAGGTAAAGGGTTTATTTTGATTTAAAATATAAATTAATAGTCATATAACAGTTAACTTTTTTTAACCTAAATAAGTCCTTCACTTATTAAAATATAATATAAGATTCTTTTTTAAAAAATTTTAAAAATAAATAAATACAAAAAATAAAATATAATTAAAAAGTCAAAAGTTAAAGATGTTAATTAAGCATAAGTCAAAAGTCAAACACCAGGGGTGGGGCTGGGGGACAAGTTTCTCTTGTCTAGTCGGGGGCATCCGTATCAAAAGAAGAAGTACAAAGGAAAAGAAGTTCTTCTCCTGGAGGAGGGATAGTTGCATTAAACAGAAGAGAGTAAGAAGGAGTAGTCCTCCAGCTCTTCTTTCAAGAGTGACAGGAAGAAGAACTCATCCGCGGAAAAAAAGCCATTCATGCTTAATTTGATCACTCCTAGGTAGCCACGTGGCTGAGCTTTTCTTTTCTTATTTTAATAAATGAATTTATTTTTTTTAATTAATTAAAAAAAATTTTAATATATTTTTATATTATTGTAAAATGAAAAATTAATTTATATAGGTTTTTTTAAATTTGATTGTTAAAAAATATATAAAATTAAAAAAATTATTGTCTAAATTTTTTTAAATTTATTAAATGAAAAAATTTTAGTTAATTAGAAATTTTAAATAGTATTTTAGTAGTCCTTTTGATATAAGTGATAAGGAGGAGTAAATGAAAGAGTTGTGTATTGAACCCACAAAATCTGATGTGAAGAAAAGAGTTATTTAATAATTCTCCGTTTAGTAGTAGCGAGAAAGACCTAACAGATAATAATCATGAGACTCAGGAGCAGCATAAAAACAACAGCTCCCTTCAGCCACATAATAAACAAGATTCAAACCATAGTGTTATGGGGATGCAACAGTGACTATGGCATTAATTAACAGGAAACCAGAAGAAGGAGAGATGAAGATCAAAATAGTGAAGACCATTGTAACAATAAAACCAAAAGAATCCAACGGCCCCAAATCAAATATGATGTCTCTTCATTACATTAAATGTTGTGATAATCACATACATTAGAAATCATTTCTGTCATCTGCAAGTAAACCTAAACGGTGAAAAGAATAACAAATATGTAATTCCTGCTCAACAATAAAGCAGGTAAGATGAAAATATTGGCAGTTTGGAAACTGTTATTACTAACCTTCATCAAATGTAAATAGTCACTATCTAATTATTTGAAGAAGAATAAATCTCCATTCTAACTGATTACTGCACATACACGACATATGGTACACTAAAGCTTACTCTTGCCAAAATCGCAGCATCTGAATCAATTCGCCGCATCTCCTTTCTTCCCAGGTAAGACTCCGTCTTGCATGCAAAGCATCTTATCTAAAAGCCTGAATATGGATTGTACGCTTGAAAGGGTGGCATAACTGAGCCATACGGATGGATACTGGTACCATACATGTTACCAAATGGAGTTGAAGGCTGTTGTTGTGGACCCATCATCATCATCATCATCTGCTGTTGCTGCAACATCAAAGCCTGCTGTTGATTGGCCATTGCAGCCATCTGCATTGAATGTGGTGCAGCTACTGCATTGGAGGCAAAGAAAGGATCATATGCAGTTGTTTGCATCATGGGATTAGCCACTGGGGAAGGCTCCCAAGGATTGTAGCTAATGGGCTGATTGTTTCGTCTAATTGCATCATCGTATAGGCTGTCTAATGTGAATTTATCTAGCCCTCCCGCCTTGTTAATGCAAGCAAAATGAATAGTCTCAGTGAACATCAACATTTGGTGCAAATGAGGATAGTTAAAATCCAACTAATAATGTTATGAGGAAACAAAGAATATGATAATTGAAAGCAGTAGTACCAGTTTGCTAGTGTTACATATAGGAGACGTAGGAAAAATAAATAGCAAGTAAACAGCAAAAATAAAGCATATGTATAGTAAAACATGTGCATAGAAGTTGTTATGAATGAGCTGGGTATAGTAAAACATGTGCATAGAAATTGTTATGAATGAGCTGGTAGGAGAGAGAATATTGGAGGGAGAGTTTATTCTAACAAAATCCAGCTCACACTGCTATAAGTAGCATGAACCAGAAATAAGAAATCATCAAAAAATTTTGCCAAACACTCTCCATTTCTCTCCTACTCTACTAATTCTGCTTCTATCTTCTATTTTATTCTTTTCTTTTCTATTCTCTTCTACTCTACTTCATCCTTTCTTTCTCTAAACTACCTAAAGATCAAAGTTACCTAATAATTGGTATCAGAACTTAGATAAATCCAATTCCGATCAACTTCAAACCAATCGATTGTTTGTGGATGATGACGCAATTGATGGCAAACCAGGAAGGCGATTCAATGAGTTGGAAGAACAGCTCTGGGTGATTCAGGAGCAGTTTCTGGAGAGAGCCCAGAGAGACAAGAAGGAGTTGCGCGAGGAGTTTCGTAAAAGCAAAGACAGTTCTAGAAGTGCAATGGTGGAAGAACTGAGAAATATTTTTGGGGTAAACATGGTTGATAAAGGGAAGGCAGTAGCTGGCGATGATGGAGAACCGTCAACTCCACATGCAACGATGAGCAACAAAGGCATTCTTCCTAGTTCCAGGAGAGGATCCAATATCTTTGCCAGGGACTACAACAATTTGGGAGCTACAAACGACCCACCAGGTATATCTATATTATCCCTAAGGTGAAACTAATCACTTTTGATGGAAAATCTGAACCTAGAGCTTGGATTTGAAAATGTGTGAAGTACTTTCAGGTGTATGGGGTATCAAGAGAGCATATGGTGGGAATTACTAACTTATTTTTAATAGATAGAGTTGATGTTTGGTACTATAATTAGGTTAGGAGTAACGAACCTCATTCTTGGAGTGATTTTGAGAGAGATATTTGTGGTAGATTTGGGGAGGAAGGGCTAGAAGACGTAGTAGAACAACTAACGAAGCTGAGACAAAAGGGCAGTTTAGAGGAATATCAGGATAGATTTGAGGATTTGAGTGGAGAGGGTGATGCCTAATCTGAATGAAGCTTATTTCCTATCCGTTTTTATTGGTGTGTCGAGGGAGGATATAAAATCTGTGGTGAGGATGCTTCAACCCCACACTTTAAACCAAGCTTTTCATATTGCTAAATTTCAAGAGCAGTTTCGGAATTCTACAAAGACAAACTTGAGCTACCCTAAACCTTTTCACTCTCTAATTCAAAATAAAACAAAAAACCCCTCAACCTATAAATCTATGACCCCTTTTAACCCCAATCCTTCCAAACAACCCAGTTCTGAAACCATCAATAACCAAACACCAACCCCAACTCAAGGTTCTGTAAATCAAAACACTTCCAAAAATAAAACTAATCCAAACTTTTCTTCCTATAACCAAAATCCCAAACCATGTTTCAGATGTGGGGAAAGATATTTTCCAGGCCACCACTACAAATCCAGTGCAGTGATGGCTGTGCAAATGGAGGAGAACATAGAAGTAGACAATAGAGATGAGGAAGTATGGCAGGAAGAAAGGGAAGGAGGTGTCATGGACCCTCAAACAGTAGCCACACTGTCCATTCATGCAATTGAAGGTAGTAAAGGGGTTGACACTATCAGAATGCTAAGGAGGAATGGTAATAGACAGCTTCTAATTTTGGTGGATAGTGGGAGCACACATAGTTTCTTGGATGAAAGGGTAGCAAAAGAAGTGAATATTCCCATTATAGAAGCATCTAAACTCGATGTAACAGTAGTTGATGGTAGAAAAATAACCAGTTCACAAGTACTTTCAAATTTTGGATGGAATGTGCAAGGTTATGATTTTAAATTTGATCTAAGGTTATTACCTATTGGCTGTTTTGATGTGATCTTGAGGGTGGACTAGATGAAAATGCATAATCCTATCCTATTTGACTTCCAATCAGCCAAAATAAGCTTTTATTTACAAGGAAAGCAAGTGATCTTACAAGGGATGGGGCAAGAGGAGATACACTTAGAGTGTAAGGGGTATATAACAGGGGAAAAATTGAACAAAAATGGCAGAGGGCATGTAAATACACCCTTATTCTATTTGCAAACTAATTAAACAGAGAATGAAATGGAAACAGTAGAGCTAACCAGAGAGTTGCGGGAGTCCTTAGATGAGCTCTTAAGCAAATATGAAGGAGTCTTTGAGGAACCTAAAGCTTTACCTCCCTACAGAACTCATAACCACTCCATTCCACTCTTGCCAAACTCAAAACTTGTCAATGTTAGGCCCTATCGATACCCCTACTACCATAAAGGAGAAATTGAGAAATTAGTGAAAGAGATATTGCAAAATGGGGTAATTTAACCTAGTACTAGTCCATATGCTTCCCTAGTTCTTTTGGTTAAAAAGAAAGATGGATCTTAGAGATTTTGTGTGGATTATAGGAGGCTTAATGACATTACTGTTAATGATAAATTTCCTATTCTTATCATAGATGATTTACTTGATAAGTTACATGGAGCAAGGGTCTTCTCTAAAATTGACCTTAAGGCTGGTTATCACCAAATCCGAATGGCTCAATTAAACATCCCAAAAACAGCTTTTAGAACTCACCATAGGCACTATGAATTTCCTGTCATGCCCTTTGGCCTTACTAATGCACCAACTACTTTTCAAGCACTGATGAACCATTTATTTCAACCTTATTTGAGAAAATTTATCCTAATTTTCTTTGATGACATCCTTGTATACTGTTCTTCATGGAAAGAACACTTATATCACCTTGAGCAAGTGTTCTCTATCCTATAAAATAACATGTTTGCAGAACTTAGTAAATTTTGCCAAACACTCGCCATTTCTCTCCTACTCTACCAATTCTGCTTCTATCTTCTTCTATCTTCTATTCTATTCTATTCTTCTCTATTCTCTTCTACACTACTTCATTCTTTCTTTCTCTAAACTACCTAACCATCAAAGTTACCTGACAGCTAGCAGCTGCAGCCTTGTCATTCAAACTTGGAGCTGTAACAAGCGCCAGTTCCCATCCCATGGTACCATTTGCTTGACTTGGCAGAGTTGTACTTGGTTGGTCAGCTGCAACAACAAAACCACACAAACACGCAAAAAATTAACTTTTCTCTGCTGTAAACAAACTATCAATATAGTTTATCCAATTCAAATCTAACATCCTGCTCGTAGTTTATTTTTGTTGCTTGATGTTTGAAGATTTACTACTCTTCCCAACTCTTATAATCTAAAAGTATCTCTAAAAGACAACTGATCCTATCAAAACAGTGTCTTATAATAGTTTGTGATTTTCCACAATTAGGGAGACAATTTTACAACACTTTTTTTATAAGCCAGCTGACTTGGGCATCAGTGTGGGCTTCACAGGTATCCTTACAGATATCGAAGAACCAAAGGAACTCCCTATAATCATGGTATCTTTACATTTATAAATGCTCTTTATTTCTTGATGATGCTTTGAAAATTATTCCCAATGCCAATCATTAAACTCCAACATCATACTAGTAATAATAGGCACATATGCTCCTGCTGTATTTAAAGCCCCAAACAAAGGTGAGTTCTTGAATTTTGAGCCATAATTGGACATGTAAATTTAAGACAAACAAATAGAAACTTACGAACAGGAACAATAGCTAGAGCCAGGGCATTCTTCCCATCCAGTTTTGTAGCAGCTGGAACAGGATCATCCAAGGCCTAGCAATCAAACAAGGGGAGCAGCAGCATGTAAGGAAAATACAGAAGGTTCAGGATTTGCTCACAAGAGGGAAAAAAAAAAAAAAAAAACTACATTCAATGAGAAGGCTAAACTGACAAACAAATCAGGTGGCTCAACAACTGGCTCTTCAACTTTTACTAGTTCAGGTGGGGGTGGCGATGGTGGATGCTCCTTCTTCACCTCTGGTTCCTTTTTGTACTCGATAGCCAAGATTTCTTTTGGGGCAGCTTTATTGTCTACCTGCTCAAGTAAAGATTATATTGCCAAGAAATAACTATTGCCAGATCTAAGAATGTATGCTAACAAAATATGGACACCTTAAGGATATATACTAAGAAATAGACCTCCGCAAATTATTATGACAAATGGCAAATATGCACATCATCATGTGACTTGAAAGGGTGTTTAATGTAACTTACGGAAATTAGAAATGCGTATGAGCTAATTTAATACTATGAGCATTTAAAATTTTAAACATTTAATGTTTTTGTTAAATTGCTTATAAGTAGCTGACATGTTTGGTAAAAAAGTAGCTTATTAGCACATTTATGATAAAAAAAAAAAGATATTAAATGAGGCATGTGATGAAGTTTTAAAGTTAAATGAGGGTAACATGGCAATACTAGGTCAACCTATCTTATAAATATAGTAATATAACCACCAAAATGAAAAGCTAGTCGCTCTCAGATTTTCTTTTTTAGAAGCACTGTTAAGGATCCCACATCGAAAGATTAGAAAAATGTTCGTGGATTTACAAGAATCATGGGTCAATAAACTAATTGGTTAATTCTAATATTTTTGCTTTGGTTGATCCAAGCCCATAAAACTACCACTTATTCACATTTACCTATTGATACCGGTTAAGGCCTGATTTCAATTTCCATTCAAGTGTAAGGGGCTTATAATGGTCATGAGTCAATCAACTAATTGGTTAGTTCTAACCTTTTAGATTTGGTTAGTCCAAGCCCATGTAAGCCCATTTTTTATTCACCTTTACCCGTTCAATATTCAAGGTTTCCTAACAAGCCCAAAAGATGTTATAAAGACACAGATAACCTTAGTTTTAGAGCTTATGGGATGGTTTGCTAAGACAAACACCCTTTAAGTAACACTTACATGATTGTCTCTAATTCATGAAAATACATATTTGACAAAATGATGCCCTAGCATGTGAAAATCAACATCACATTCATAACTTTTAGAATGCCTCATGCAGTATGAGCAAGTGAGAGCAGCAGCTTAATAATTTAAAATGTCCTAATACAGTGCCAATAAACCAACTAAATAAAGCTTCTTCTGTGACTATTTTGAACAGTTCAGATATATCAATTGATCAATATTATCCAATGTTATTTTGCTGCTCTGATCTTCCCATCCGATGCAAATATAATAAAAGGAGAACTTCTATCTACCTGATCTTTGCGAACTGTGGGCATCCTTGGAGCTTCTCGCACATACTCTTCCATGGTTTGTAGGAATGACGCAGGAGGCTTCATCATCAACAAAAATTTATTTACAAGATGTTTTGTAGAATAACACAAGTATAATTCCAGAAGACGCCAAGAGCAAGAGTATAAACCTGCTCAATCTTAATATATCTTTCTCCACGTGCAATATCCATACTTTTACATATCTCATAAAATCCTGAAAGTCTCTCTGCCTGATGATCCAGAGCAAGCCCATCAACAAATATTTTTTTCCCTCCGACAATAACAGATTATTTAAATATCAGTGGCTCCTAAAAAATCACCTGCTGACAAGCCCTACTATATATATCCAAAGCCCTCATGGCATCATAGCGTTGCATCTCAAAGAACTGCCATCAGTAATGTTGCAGTAAGTAAATGATTTTCTGAATGGTCCTAGCATCTGATCTAAAAACCAAGTTCACTGATTAGTGATCACCTTGTCAACCAAATTGGCTATACCATCACTTATAGCTTGATAGATTTTAACACTTTCAGAAGCAACCTGTTGTTGACAGATAAAGAGAAGACAAATTACAATAAGTGAGTGATGTCACCACATCAACCCAGCTAGTACATACGGCAAGAAAGATTTGCAAACTCTACTTACCAAAGAAAGTGCTAACTGAATGACAAAATTATTAACTGCTGCGCCCTGAGGCTGCACAACAGATAAAAGAATTCCTTATTGAAAAATAAAAGAAAAAGAACTCGTGGAAACTGAAGCTTGTATATATTTATACCTAGGCTCACTATTTGCATTTAACAGCGAGATGCCACTATATTGCACAAATCCACCAAACTCATTTCTAAAGATGTAATAATTACCTGACAACCAAGAACGCGGAAAATAAGTTGCTGCAAAGCAGGCAGCTGCTCCAACAATTCAGCAGTATCCAGATCCTTAGTCCTCTGCATAAAAGTTTTATCAATATATCTCCAGAATACCTTTGAATTTAACAAAACTATACGGCTAGCAGACAAAGAAATTTGTTATCTGAAGATGACAGGATTTGAAAATTGAAATAAAGTCGAAAGAATTAGATCTTAAGTCAGTCGATCAAAATTTCTCAATTTACAAATATGCATGTCTACGTGTAAATAACTAAATGTGACGTGGGGGAGAAGTTTTGAAATACACAACCGTAGCAAATTTAACATTCTGATGAGCCTTTAGAAGAAATTTCTAAACTACACGACACTATAATATAAACCCAAAGGCAGCAAATACCAGAAATATTTATTGTACCAGTTTCTTAGAAAAAATAAAATTTATCTTACAAATATGCATACAAGTAATAATCTAACTAAAATGTAAGGTCTAAACCAATTCATATCATAGAGTTCACTTAATTGACTTCACTCCGGCATTGGCTCCTCTCCTTTTAACCACATCAGAAACAAATATCCAGGAAATCGAATTCCATATAGCCTATATCAAATCATCAAATTATGAGATGGAAACAGCAATTAGAAAGCAGATCATTTTTAATAGAATAAATTGCTTTGCAACAAAGGTCAAAGTTAAATAAGTAAAATAAAATCTTACAGGTCTATCAGTCTCAACATCATACTTCAGAACACGGAAGCATTCCAGCCTTTCCTCCAAAAATAAGGCATAAGTGCGAACCCAGGCAGAATAATCCCATGCTGCCCAGGACAAAGAAGCAGATTTAGTCAACAATAGTTGAATAAAAGTAATCATTTCAAAAAAAAAATTTCTTTTTTTGGGAAAAGTAGGATACCATTTGGACTAGAATCATCTTTGAAATGAGCCATGTTCAGCATATGATTCCGGCTTCTGCCATAGTTAATGAGTTCCTCATGAAATGTGGGGTCCACTTCCCTCAAAGCACGATGAATAACAATTAAAGTTTTCAATGCAACCTAAGAACCAACCAACAGTTAGGCAAGAATTTTATAACGAAATGCGCACACAGATGCATTTTTACTGTGCACATAAGAGTGACGTGATTATGTGAGCATGGAACCTATGGAATCATCAGTTTCCAAAAATAACAAATAGCAAGCAATCAAGCATGAAATGCAGGTTTTGATTAGTTAACCAAAGGACTTCAGAATAAGAGAAAATAAACCATTGATGATATGACCTGAATTGTCCGAAATTACACTCACTATCGAACTCTATGCCCAGTTTTAGAGCAAACATGGGCATAATGGAAGATGAAAATATTAACCAAATATAATGTATAAATTGGTATAAACATATTAACAAAATCTTCAATTGTATGTTATTTGAAAAGGGAAAAAACTATTATGTTCATTCCCAGCAAGGAGCAATTAAAATTTCATACAAAATATAAAAGGCACTGACCACCAAAGCCATCAAATATATCTTGTTCAGTTGAAATTTGATTGGCATGTTTGTTTTGTTTACATCAATCACTGTATCCAGAAATGCAATAACTCAAATTATAACCCAGAGGCCCTTCAGCATGTCTGTCCAGATCAAGTTCGTAATGAACATCAATTTATTAAATTTAAGAATGAGAAAAAAGTCTGTCCACTTGTCAGCATTTATATGTTTACTATACCTAACGTTATTCCATCACACAAAGCAATTCCAATAAATATGAGAGTACATTGAACATGAACAGGAGTAGTGAAATGGATTGATGAGATCCTAATTTACAGAGGCCAAAGAGTGATAATTTCCAACAAGGTTTGCTTCAAGCCTTTCTATTCACAGCTATTCCATAACAGAATATTATCAATAGGATGCACATACCGCCCAGTTGTGCGTTTTTGCTAACCGTCTGGCAAGAGCATGGATGCAGTAAGCAACATCAGCCCGAGGCCTGGTAGCTGAAATGGCAGCAAAAATAGCTGCAAAATGAAATGAATAGCAAACATATAAGCAACCCCATTTATCAATCGTTAACAATGCAGTGATCAAAATTATTACGGGAGGAGATGTGTAGTTTTTATCTTTAAGAAGAACAAGAGACTGAAACAGAGAATCCACCTCTAATGTGTTTTTCTTTTGCAGACCGCTCAACATGATTTGTGGCCTTAACTATAGCGATATCCAATTCCTAAGAATTCAAAACAAATCTTAAGGATGAAAAACAATAACATCAATTTGTAGCCAGAGGCAAAAGCACACAATCATTTATAAGTTAACCTTGTAATCACTATTGACTTTCGCCAGTGAAACAGTGGTGGTGTCCTTAAGGGCACCAAGGGCTTTCCTTAAGCTTTTTTGGGTACCACCTCCTGACATTCTATGTCCCTCTTATCACAAAATTCTGCATACACCCACCAAAAATCTACATCAGTTTCAGAAAAAAGTATAAGGAGTCCTCAAAACTGCAAAACTCACCCTTCAAGGAAACACCATCGCTTAGATCGTTTGAGACTAAGCTTACAATTACGTTTTTTACATAAGAAGAATTTAGATCCAATCTGATATCCCCTCATCAATGAAACACGTTAACGCCAACACTAAGAATCCCAACAGATTTAAATGGAGTTCATTCATTTAAGGAAAAAAAAAATAATTACTGATCAATTCAAAACATGAGCCCTGAACTTGACCATTTTCCAGCAAAGTGAAGTGAGAAAAAGCAAAGAAGCACAACACAAAATAATCCTATTGAAAAACAGCACATCAACAACAAAATCGAAAATCAAAACAAACAACATTACCAAGCACGCAAAACCAATCACCACAACTAAGGCAAAACAAAAATTCCTTCCAACACAACACCACCACCACTAAAACCCGTAGAACACCTTTCACAAAACACCAAAAGATCTGAAAAACCACCACCTAGGAAAAAAATATATATTAAAGAACAAAAACGAGAAGAGCCCCAGAATAAAGAATTTCATTGAGAAGGAACAAACAAATAACTGACAAGAGATGAGACAGATGATATTACCTGAGAGTGGATTGAAGGAGGCGAAAGAGAAAGAAGAAGACGGTTATGAAGAGGAGGTGGCTGGCCGGAGGATGTGAAGGAAGGGAATAATATGGTAATGGGAGCAGAGACAAACGATGAATTGAGTTGAGAGAGAGTTCGCTTTGATGGATCGTCGACGTCGTAGACAAATTATATTATTTTATTAAAAAAATTTCCTTAATTTTGTTTGTCAGAAATCAGAATACGGCTCTGTAAGAAGCTGTACTGCCTCCTAAAAGTCGTGAAAGTGATGGACATTTGCTCCTCTACATTCTGTCCCATTTTCCAAATTTGCTCCTCCTATATTATGATTTTGCCACGTCATGTAACCTCTTTTTTAATCAAAGTAGATCTACCATTTAGCGCTGCAAGTTGGAATTGTTCAAAGCTTATTTGCAGTAAAAGTGGAATTAAAATTGGATGGAAACCGTTGTTGAAAAATTAAAATGGAATTATTTCATTATAACATGTTGAAAAATCAAAAGGGATTTATTTAAATCCATTTATGATCACTTTAAAAGCTTTCTGAGAATATTTCGGACACAAAATACATAAAATAATTATTTTTTATTATTTAATTATAATATTGAAAAATAAAATTAAAACATGAATGGGGTCCACTGGCATGATTCATAGGGTCTGTCTCGTTATGTGTGATGGAGGGAACGAAATAAATGAGCAAAATTAGAAATTCATTAAATAAAATATTCATTTATAAAACTAAAATTGTTATTTTAATATATATTTCAAATATAAAAAAGAAATATATATTTTTTTAACAAAGATTTAAAATTTAATTATAAAATACTTTTAAAATTTAATAGAAAATATTACCTAAAACTTCATTATCAAAATAGTGTAAATTTAATTTGTATTTAAAATAAAATAGTTTTAAATTAATATTTTCCGTGAGAATATGATTACAATTAATAATATAAAGATTAATTTATAATTATAGGGAGTAAGTTGTAATTTACCCAAACATTAGCAGCAGCTATTTTGATGGGGGAAGCAATGGGCCCAAACTAGGGAGCATGCGAGTTCCCCTGCATTGTGATGCAGAGAATGGTAGCTCAAGTTGAAGAGCTGATTTTTGTGGGGTCCAACGATGTTCTTTTTCTTATATTATATTACCAGTAGACCGCTTTTTGGACGATTATTTAATGTTGTCATGCGTGCAAATTTGGCACCCACCATTATAATACCGTACAGCGTACCACAACTAAAAACACTTGCTTAAAATAATAATTTACTTGAACTTGTTGGCTTTTTCATATCAATTCTGCCATCCGATTATCAACGTGTTATATCTGTGTGGGCTTGGCTCCTTCTGTCTAAATTGGTTTGGAGAGTTCCAAGAGATAAATGGAACACGAGAGTCACCCCTAGTAAATCTATCTTTATGTTTCTAGAATTCGAAAAAGTCAAATACAACCTATAGATTGTCAAAAATATCACCTCTAACTCCGGAAATAACATGCAATAATGCTGGTGGTTTTGTCCCAAAGCTCCAATCGATGCATGAAGCTAATAATTACATCTTTAAAAAGAAAATAAAACGTTTTGATTATGAAAGTTCATGTCATTATGCATCTTAATATAGAAAAGACTGAAATGACAATTTGCCTAAGTCAAAAGTAAAACAAAGAAAGGCTACATGGTAGAGTAAAGAGAGAAAAAAGCCAATGAATGTTAGGATTGTTTGATGTGTGCTTAGGACAAGCTTAGAGGGGTAGGGATGTAGTAAGAGTTGATAGGGTGAGGTTTGAACTTTGAGGTTTAATATATGCATTTACGACTGTACTATGTTTTGTAAGGCAAATTTATCTTCACATTCACTTGTTATTCATTGTAAAAGGTCTCCCTCAAGTCACCTTTGCTTTTGTACCATCCTTTTCCTTATTCTCGAGAAAACCAACAATGCTCACCATTAGCACTCAACACCCTTTTTTTCTCCTTCGCTCTGCTTAGCAAATGGCACAGTTATCATCTCTCTTATAGTTTTAGAAATCTACCGTCCATGCTCTCTCCTTTTTGTTTCCTCTGCGTCTTGTTGATGGCTAAATAATGTTACTTGTTTTGGAAGCATAGCACATCAACAGTTGTGTATTTTGCAAAACGTTGATTTTGTTTTGGGCATTATGTGCAATAGGTTTAATGGACAAAATCTAGAATTTAAACAAAAACCACCTTTGGACTGGTTAAGCTTAAGCATCTTTTGAGATGAAATGCTTTCATGACAAACTCATTATACCATAAACTTTGGTTAATTCCTAAGGCTTAAAGCTTAGAGCTGCCTAGCCTAGATTATTTTTTGCACCTTTTCTAAGAATATGATGAAAATAAATTAAGCTATTTGTAAATTATACCATTTAATAAAATCTTAATTTATTTTATAAATTATTTGAGTTCGAACTCAATTTTAAATTCGTATATTAAACGACTTGAATTTAAATTTAGTCATATTATAAATTTAACTATTTAAATATTCATAAACTAACTCTTTAAACATGTTTATGAGTTGAAAACTCGTTTAATAAGTTTATATATTATCTCATTTACAAAAACATTTATATTAATTTTATATTTTATAATTAAATATAATTTGATTTTTAAAAATACATACTATTTAATTTTATAATATAATAATTATAAAAAATATCATTATAAAATATATTTATAATTTGATTCTAAATGATAAACAATAAATATTACAAATTTTCAATTTTTAACATACATATAAATGTATACATTATTTTATAATTATTTCTACACTTGATATTAACTACTTTTTTTTAATTATTTATTTTCTTAAATTAAATTATTCAATATAATTTAAATATAAAAACTCTTCAATATATATATAATTTAATTTAATTAAAATTTGATAAAGTACAAAAAAATCAAACTACATATTTTCTTACTTATATCTCAAGTTCAATAATATATATATATATATATATATTTACTTAAATCAGCTTTTAACTAGCTTAAGATAGAGCTTAATAAAATTTAATCAATCTAAGCTTAAACTCTAATATTTGAGCTCAAACTGTTTAAATCAAACCGGCTTTGTTTAAAAAAGATTTAAAAAGGGTCAAGAGAATGAACCAACCAATAAAAACAATGCTTTTTATTAATTTCTCTTTTTCATTGCAGATTCCATCCATATAAACAAAATTTTGAGAGAAAAAATAAAAATAAAAATGTTACAGTTGCTAGCCTGACTAAAATGCCAACCTGTGAGGGGTTTCAAAATTGGTGATATCTTTGAAATAAACCTTTAAGATCTCTTAACAACGGCAGTAGCGAAGCAAGGATGATGAATGAACTCAAGAGAGACCTTCAGGGATGGGTCAAGGACTCCTACCTGGCAAATGACATTTAAGGCAACACTATTGTGTTCTGCAACCAGCTCCAATTTGCGAAGTTCAGCTAATCTCTCTGGGTCATTGGAGAAACTGCTTTTGATCTCCTTAGCAATCTTCTGAGCATCCTTGAAATAATTATACATAACTATGGTCTACAGACACAAGATTAAATTAGTTGGGCTTTGCACAAGATCAGGGAACTGTAAATACCCGAATGTCAAAGACTACTCACAGAGAATTGAGCGTAGGCCGTAGATTCCTTGAATGATGGATATGAAACATGGTCAGGAATGCAAGCTTTCTGTAGCAGCTCAAAATGTTGTATGAATCTCTGGAGAAAATAATACATGCTGTTAGAACAAACAATATATAACTGAGGGCATGGTAGCTTCCACAAGGGATTTAAATGATTTGACTAATTGTTTTACCCAAGCATATCAATTACTTTCAAAGGGACCCAATCACCTAGGTAATAAATCCAACATTATGTATCTATCTTTACTAAGAGAAAAAATAAACTGTATGCATATGAACTGTATGTATTCTACCTCATGCTCAGAATTAAATGGGCTTGGACTTTGTAAAATCATCAGTTCATTCCTCATAGCAGCAAGCAGCTGGAAATATGGAACAAGTCCTTAGATCATTTGAGATAACAGTGATGACAAAAACGTATAATATGAAGAATGGACAGCATCTGTTTCTTACACTCACCATATAGAGAAGCTCACATCAGCAAACTATGGAAAACTCTTTTCAGACATGGCTAAGCGCTCAAATCACCCTTGTACTTATTGCTAAAGTTCAATTAACCCCATTTTCAACTTTTTGTCCAAACTAGCTCAGAAGTTTCTATTTAAGTTATTTTAGCACAAAAATGAAAATTTGTTTAAAATTCTTGATTTATTTACTTAGATAAAAAGATAAGCTTAATTTCATGAATTTTGGGCTAAAGTTCTTGATTCCATTGATTGGAACAAAAAATCAATAAACTCAATTTCTTGATTTTTGGAATAATTGAGCTTAAATTGGAACTTTTGGGCTCATGTAAATAAAAAGTTGAAAATGAACTAAATAGTTCTTCTCCCATAAGTAAAAGGGTGAAATCCACTTAGAAATCTACATACATTGGTTGAAAACCAACTACAACGACAAATTATATGATATAGCTGGTATGCAATTATGTCCACAACATTCCAAGTACGTATTTTTCATAGATTGTCAAACAATTAGGCGGTAGGTTGTGTGAAGGAGAATAGCATAATTACCAGTGTAAGCCCTTCAGCAATACACATTTGGCACTGTAGAAACAAGACTGCAGGTGGAATCCTACTTTCCCTTGCCAGATCCTTGGGAGATTCTTTTCTCTTCTTTCCCTTCCGTTTAGCTGATTAAAAGATGGATATGAATGAACAAATCGGTGCCATGAGTTTTGATATAAATAGGCTGTTAAAAGGTGTAGAAACAATCACATAGAGATTTGTTATTTTTTGGACACAGTCAAACTACAACGGAACTGGCCAATGGATCAAATCCTTTGGCATAAATCTATCTCAGGACTACGAGTCAAATCACAAGCTTACTGATAAGGCATAAGATGCATGCATAGACAATGGGAGAGCTTTTTTTGAACTTTTCCTTTTCATTTTTCCTCTGAATTTCTATCCTCAGGTAAAATTAAAACTAGCAAAGAAGTGATTCACTCAACTTGAATTTATCATTATATTTTTAAATTTCACTTGTACCATAATTCATCAGCAGCTAACTACTATCATCATAAATCAAACAAGTAAAAGAGCAGGTATACCAACCAGCGCCATCAGTTGCTGACATCTTAATATGTGTTTTCTCTGCAAGCTTGATTAAGATAACATACAAATACCAGTATACCATGCAATATTCACCAGGGGCATAGAGATCTAATTCAAAACCTAGCATGAGAAATCGGTGAGCAATCCAATAAGTTTGCTCCTCAATCCAAACAAGAATCTGCTTAAATATTCTCACAGACGGACTCTGCAAAATCAATAAACTTATCTCAAACCACATTCATGAAAGAGCATCAGAAGTGTGATGACATTTAGTGAATAGAAAATCAAACTAGGGCAGACAACAAACCTCTTAGAACACGCAAGGCGTAAGCCTCACCAAATAACCAGTTAAATCCAGGTCCAAGAATATCAAACCAATAACAAATAGGACCTTGTAGTTTTTGTATTCCTCTTTCAATAATCAGGAGTCGATAATACCTTTTCTGGGTTTCTCTCTCTTAAGATCTCTATTCTTGCTCTTCTTTCCCTTTCTTTTCTCTATTCTATCTCTATATTATCCAGTAACTGCTGGTTAGGGTTTCTATCCTACCAGTGGATGATACTTACCTTCATATATAAGCTTATTAGAAGCAAAACTAAATAAATAAATAGAACATAAGAAAAGGTGCAAAATACCTCATTGTCTGAAGTGTTTGAGACTTCTCTGTACTCTTTTGTAAAAGTAAGTTCTAGCTGTTAGCCAATAGAGGAAAGGAACGTTAGTCAGATGGCAATAGCACATATGTTTGCTTACAAGATGCACTGACTTAATAGGATCATAGAATTCACTAAGCGGTAAAAATAGTATCAAGGATGAAATAAAAAAAGAGTTGAAAGAGAAAAGAATAGCATTGGAATAGGGGATCTGCTGGAGGACATTTTACCAGCAGTAACACCAATTAGAACATAGGATCATTAACATGATCTAGGCTGAAATAAAAATTATGTACATCCCCCTGTTCCCTTGCAAAATATACATAAATGTCAAGAGGATCAGGAAAACACATAGTTACATTAAATCAGACTCTGCATCTTGAGAAATTTGAAAAAGATGCCATCCATCAGAAATCACAAAGCATCTCCACAATATAGTCGCTGTAGCGAACAGTTCGGTTTTTCATTAATTCTTTGATACAAATGCCAAAACACAGAAAGCTGCATGTTTGAAGGAGAATTACACCACCTGTACATAGATAACACGCCAATCCTGCAAAATTTTCCCAAGTTTACGCCTTTGCCATGCAGCATTTGTACAAAGAATTTTGAGCATATTGATAACTAGCTGCATTACACAAAATTGCACAAACATTAGATGGATATCTAAAAAGCTGCCCCCACGACATAGATACAAGCCAGTATAATAAAAGAATGCACCATCTGCCATGAACTTTCATCAACATTGGAATACTAAAGCATAAAAACAGTGCTTTCATTTACCTTATTAATTCAGCTGATACAACAGCTAAAGGACTAGATTTACAACATTCAAAGATGTTAACTTAAAAGACAATAATGTCTTTACCTGTCCTAGTTGTATAATATATTCATTCTTCTGAATATCATGGTTCTTTGCAACATCAGGCAAGCCTGCAGCCCTAGTAATGACAGCAAAAATAGGATCCCGCCCATAAAGTTTCCCATCTTGAACCAGCAGAAGCTGTTTACAAGTTATCAACATTAAGAGTCCGCAAAATCAAAATCCTAATATATAAAAATAAATAAATAAATAAACATCTGTAAGGAAAAAAAAGAAGTACGGCTTATCAGTTTTTCCAAGATAGTTAGAGAATGATAGCTGTCCAGAAGGGTTACAAGTTACAACCTAAACATAAGACCAATAAGAAGGGGACAAAAAAGAGAGAAAGTATAGTGTGTATTTGTATGGACAATTTACAATTTGGCTCTGTTAAGAAAATAGGTTGGGCCTAACTCACTCCAAAAGCTAGCTTGTGAGGAGAGAATTATCAAGACTTTATAACTAACATATATTTTTCCTATCTAACCGATATGAGATTTATATTCTCAACACTCCTCCTCACACCCAGACTGACTGTAGCGTGAAACACAAATGAGAGGCCCAACATGCATGGCCCAAACACAAATGGGAGACAGCACAAATAGAAGACAACTCAAACGGGAGGCCCATTACGCCTAGCCCAAACACAAACGATAGGTCTATTATGCCTAGCCCAAACACAAACGAGAGGCCTATTATGTGTAGCCCAAACACAAACGGGAGGCCCAATATCAAATCGGAGGCTCTAACACCATGTTATGAAAATAGGTCGAGCCTAACTTACCCCTAAAAGCTAGCTTGTGAGGGAATGATTATCAAAGTTTTATAACTAACATATATTTCTCCTACCTAATCATAGATTCTCAACACTCCCCCTCACGCCCAAATTGACTGAAGTGTGAAACACAAATGGGAGGCCCATCATCTAATTGGAGGCTCTGATATCATGTTAAGAAAACATGTTGGGCCTAACTCACCACAAAAGCTAGCTTAGAAGGGATGGATTGCTAAGATTTTATAATTAACATATATTTCTCATACCTAACCGTACATTCTCAACAATCCCCCCCACTCTCAGACCAACTAGAGCGTAAAACACAAACGGGAGACCCATCATCTAATTGGATTACCAAGGATTTATAACATATATTTTTCCTACCTAACTGATGCGGAATTCATATTCTTAACCATGGTTTCAAATCACAGTCAATGCCGTATTCCCAAGTAACGGAAACGGACCTATAACGGTAACAGTCTGACGTTATGCAAATTTATTTGAAAAATTTGCAAAATTCATGAAATACGTAGATATTTAAAGATCTCATTAAAACTAAGTTATACAACTTAATAATAAGTAAAAATTGATCAAATAAAGATACTAAATCCATAATTTTTTGATATTATAATACTAATTAATTTAAAATCGTCCTCTCGGCATTTTCAAACTCTAGAAAGTAGGAGTGTAAAATAATATATATTATCAATTTCATTTTTATGTTTTATTTCACAATATATCAAATTAACTCATTAATAACATTAAGTGATTAATAATAATGAAATTTTTATGAACTTAATTAAAGAAATTAAAGGCATATATACAACATGTTTTCTTTTAATGAAGATCATGAAGTACCTTAATTAACCAATATCCAATAGTTTAAAATTCTAAAAACAATTCACAAATAGTTAAAATTAGAAGAAAAAAAAGGACAATAGTCACAGTTGGGCAGCTTAGATTTCCAATCCTTGGTGTTGAAGTTGAAATTGTTGAACACTTCAAGAGTTGAAGTATAATTGTGCAAATGCAACTCAATAACTTGCAGGAGATTTTAGGGAGATTTGAGAGCAACATGAAGCAGAATTTGCAGAAATGAAGAATGGAAAAGAAGAAAATCAAGATAGTTGGCAGAAAAGAGAATAGAGATAGGTTTAGGAGTTAGGAGTTAAGACCTTTAGGTAGATATGGTTTGCAGAAAAAAAAAATTTCATTGAAAAAACAATTTCTGCCATGAAAATAGGTGCTTCATGTGAAGGTTGTGAAGGCTGCAATGAAGTAGACTTCCTGCCAACAGTAGCAAGAACATTACTGCAAAAAGACAAATAACGGCCCGTTACCTTCACGTAATTGCTGTAACGGCCTTTACACATATCCATTATTTAGAACCATGTTCACAACAGGCTCCAACTTTTGTCAAAAGGAAACAAGGTCCCCATATTTTCAATTTGGTAGAATTTACTCCCCAAGGGCCCATTCTGTTCAAACTGAGAATAAATTGCACAAATGAAATGCTAAACGACCAAAATACCCTCAATTATTTTTCCTCCACCCTCCCTCCCTCTCTCTTTCTCTCTCTCAAAATTCTACCAGCGATGCTATATGGTAGTGAGTGTTGGGCACCTACAGGACAACATCTTTTATAAGATGAGCGTGGCAGAAATGAGAATGTTAAGATGGATGTGTGGCCATACTAGATTGGATAAAATTAAAAATGAGCATATTCAGCAGAAAGTACAGGCAGCGGAGGTTGGTGATAAGGTGACAGAAGGAAGGCTTAGATGGTTTGGGCATGTTTTACGGAGACCTCCCCATGCGGCGGTTCGCAAGTGTGAGAATTTGATGGTTGATGGGGCTAAGAGAGGTCGAAGTAGACCTAGGACAGTTTGGAAAGAAGTAATAGCCAGAGACTTGCGAGCCTTAAATATTGATGCGGATTTAGTTAGTAATAGACCTGAATGGAGACGAAAAATTCGAGTAATGGAAGGAGTCTAAGGCGTGTGATTGTTGATATTGATTGTGACCTTATTTGAGAGGATCCATACAGCTGACCCCAAACTTGTTTGGGACTAAGGCTTGTTGTTGTTGTTGTTGTAACAAGTCCATCAACCACATTCAAGCCCTTCACAACTCAAGATCTGAACTCAAAATAAAAGTTGTTCAAAACCTAAAATTGCAAGACCAGGGGCAATGCCCCTCCTCTCTCTGCCTCCCAAAATTAAACTCAAGCATCAATTGCACAAACAAACAACTCTAAAATTAGAGCTTACAATTGAAGGGACTTATCTAAGTGAGGAAAAGCAACTGCTGGAATGAGATGGATGAAGTGGCAACTGGCAAGGAACAATTAGGAAGGTGAAGGGGAAGAGAAGCACACAATGGATCGATCAAAAGGCTCCCACTCACTCTGACACATACAATGGCTAGGTCGAGGCAATATAACAACAAAAACAAAGGGGAATTAGAAGGGAAAGATGAAGAAGAAGTTTCTAGATTCAAATGGAGATGATTTCCCTGATGAAAAGAAATTTGGCATGAACCAGGAGAAACTACAATTGCTAAGAGAGAAAAGAAAGAAAGAGTTCCAGGTTTCACGGTCTCTATGGTTCAATGTGTGGAGATCATTGAATACCACTCCACTCTCTCTCTGCTGATGGCTTTTCTCCCTCACCTGTCTAATAACAGAATGAATTTTTGTTGATAGAATCAAACACAAGGGATGCAAATTTTTCAAATTGAAAATAGGACCAACCTGTGATTTTATACATACATACATATATATATGAAAGAAGAAAAGGAAAAAGAAAAAAACCTGGAGATGTGCTCTTGCAACCAAATCAGGTTGAGACTTTTGAAACTGAACCAGAAAGCGCAAAAGAACTTCCAAAGATGGGTCCAACGAGAAGGAACATATGAAATCTAGATCACGAAGAAGTTTTTCAAAGTACTCAATAGCCTGAGAGAACAAAGGCAAAGTACTTCAATAATATAATAGCACACAAATAGATATGCCACCACAAATAAAAGTTGTCACCTTTTTCCAACTAAGAAGTTTAATTGAGCGTGGTGGAGTAGGAGCAGAAATTCTACTGTTTAAACTAGCGTCAAACCCAACCGGTTGACGACCAGAGGCAGTTGTTCTATCTTCCATGCCATCTTCGCAAGTTCCAGAAGCATTTGACACAAGGAACTCTGCTGATTTAAAAATTGATTCTAGCTCTAACATGCAGGTAGCTATATGTTTTCTAGCCAATTCCATACCTCTACCTTGTGGTCGCCTCATACAGGTGAGAACATGAAAAAAATGCTGCAAGCAAAGGAATAAAATGTAAAACCACAGCTAGAACAGCAAACATCATAAAAATAAACAGGCAATGCAATAAAGTAACCAAATAGATGGAAGAATGAATAACCAAATAAACTTGACTTGTAAGCAACCATATTTGCTAAAAGTGGATGCAATAGCTAAAATAACAGATAACAAAAGAACAGATATGTAGAAAAATCCATTGCCCAATCATCAATACAGATATGATGTCTTACAGACAGGAGGTGACGAGAAAAAGAAAAGGCAAAAGTATTGACAGGTGATAGTTAAATAATCATTTTAATGCACTTCAAATTCTATGCACAACAAAGAATGGATGGTTTCCTCAATCTAAGTGGCAGATTATGAGATCAAACAAATGCAAAGGACGAACAAAATGAGATGGAACAATAATATTTCAGAAGACCCTCATCTTACTATAATTTTTGGTATTGGTCCAGGGTTAAAACCCCTACATATGATGACATACCAAAGCAAGCAGCAATCAATATATTAACTATGGTGAGAATGGATAAAGAAATAAATAAAATAGTAAGTGTTGTAGCATGCCAAAATACTGAAAGGAAGGGGAGAAAAAGAAAGCACAGGCAAGAGTCTATATCAACCAGAGCACTTAAGGAGCAAACACAGGATAAGACCTTACGAAAGCGTAAGCGGCACAACAATGCTTTGCAATAGCCTTCCTCCAGATCAAGATTAGTTTGTAACGGCTCTATATCTGTTTCAACAACAAAACAACAGCCAAGACAAAAATGCATATTATAGTGTTAATTGGATCAGTCCATAATCACAAGCTGCTAACAGAAAATAAAAAAGAGGACAAAGAATTAATCTAACAATAACATTAGCCTCAAATGTTAACAATAATATATTCATTTATGACTGATTAGACATGGCAGAAACCTCATGAGTAATTAAGCTGAGTCGTCATGAAAAGTAGTCAAGAAGGCTCATAAAAATGATCTACTATCAGCATCTGGGATACAAAATAAGTGCTATAATATGACCTCAATCATATGATGGTCAAAATTTTGAAGGATAATTGTTAAATACAAGTGAATATTCTTTTTAGTGATAACCAATTGATGGGTATTATATGAAATTTTCAAACTTAAAATTAAATCATTATAATTTGTAGTGTAGCTTTCTGGTAGATGCTTATTCAAACATTACATTGTTCACCAATCTATTGCATGACACTTATCACTACAGAAAATTACAGGATGGCAATTGGTTAACTCCCTTGTAATTGCTAATCGACAATTAGGTAACTCCAATGGCTCAAGTGAGACTTGAGATGAATGAGATATGCACAGCCAAAGTACACAAGTCTATATTTCTTCACTAGCACTGTAAAATGCTTCCCTTTTTGTCAAATGCCACATACCTTGGACAGAAATCTTTTGAAGCAGAGACACATTAACAGTTCATGGAAAAGAGAAGTCTACAATGACGTTTGAAAGGACCACTTGGATACAAAGGCTTTCACCTTTTTTTTTTTAAAAAAATCCTTGTTGAGTACACCATAACCTCAAACATGCAAGTGCCTGTATACTTTCGGAAAACATCAACATCAACATCAACAAGCCTTAGTCCCAAACAAGTTTGGGGTCGGCTGTATGGATCCTCTAACAAATAAGGTCACAATCAATATCAACAATCACACGCCTTAGACTCATTCCATTACGCGGATTTTTCGACTCCATTCAGGTCTATTACTAACTAAATCCGCATCTATATTTAAGGCTTGTAAGTCTCTAGCTATTACTTCTTTCCAAACTGTCCTAGGTCTACCTCGACCTCTCTTAGCCCCATCAACCATCAAGTTCTCACACTTGCGAACCGCCGCATGGGGAGGTCTCCGTAAAACATGCCCAAACCACCTAAGTCT
>CAOGCB010918932.1:0-12661 GCA_948266635.1 Cnidoscolus chayamansa | reverse complement strand
TGGCCCAAAATGGCCCATGAGATCAGATCAGGCCCATAAGGTCTAAAACTCACCCATTTGGCTTAAAAAGCCCAAAGTTCATTAAGTTGGCCCAAAAGGCCCAAATTCACATATTTGGCCCATAAGGTCCAATATTTGCATTTTTGCCTAAAAGGCCCAAAATTCATAATTTGGCAACAAAAGCCCAAATAAAAAACCTGTTTTGGTAACAAAAAGCCCAAAACCCAGATTTGGCCCATAAGGCCCAAATAAAAAACCCATTTTGGCAACAAAAAGCCCAAAACCCAATTTGGCCCAAAGGCCCAAAAATCCAAGCCCTTTTAAAAAGGCAAACCAGAACTACGTTGACTTTGATCCCTTATTCAATAAGAGGGTACGTAGGCATATTTGGGAATAAGCCCCAAATAACAAGTCATCACCAATTTAAAATCATTCATGACATTTCATAATTATTTACAACATTATATCCTGCATTTCAGCTACATTTAAGAATAGTTAGTTAAATTGCATGACATGGTCTCAGGATCCACCTCTGGTTCTAAGACTTGCTTTAATCCATTTGGGCTAATTAATCTAATTAAATTAGGTTAATTAATTAAAAATTGGAGTCATAGGGTTTTTTTCTAGTTTTATCCTAAAAATAATTAAACAAGGTGGCGACTCACATATGTGCATTCATCCTAGTCATAGGCATTTAAATATTTTATTTTATTTATTTCCTGTGTCTTCGGGATGAGGGGTTCACACCTACACCCACTACAATAACAAAGATTAAGAGTTTTTTTGGTATTGGATGGTTACTTTAGAAGATTTGTGCAAGATTTCTCCAAGATCATTGCTCCTATGACCATATTAACATAGAAGAATTAGAAGTTCATTTGGTCTAAACAATGTGAAGATAGTTTGTAAGAGTCAAAAAGAAAATTGACCATGGTACAAGTGTTAGCTCTACTTAAGACTAGGGAGGATTTCACCTTATATTATGATGCTTCTATAGTGGTTTTGGGGTGTTTATTGATGTAGAATTGTATAGTGATATCATATGCATCGAGACAATTGAAGAAGCATGAAAAGAACTACCCTACTCATGACTTAGAGATGGATATAGTGATTTTTGCTTTAAAGATGTGGAAGCATTACCTCTATAGGGTAAGATGCGAGATCTTAACTGATCATAAGAGCCTCTAGTACATTTTGAGTCAAAAAGAGTTGAATCTGAGATAGAGAAGATGGGTTGAGTTGCTTAGTGACTATGATTGCAAAATACAGTATCATCTAGGGAAGGCAAATATAGTTGTAGATGTCCTCAATCAAAAGCATCATAAGGATCCAGAGTTGGCTAGAATGGTAAGAACTATATAGCAAGGAGAGTTTGAGGAGTTCAAATTCGACAACCAACGTATTATCCGCTTCGGCAACAAACTGTGTGTGCTAGATGATATTGGGTTGAAGGGGAACATTATGAGAGAAGCACATGATGCTCACTATAATGTTCACCTTAGGGCTACAAAAATGTATCACGACTTAAAAAAAGGTGTATTAGTGGCCATCTATGAAGAAAGAGATCGCTCACTTTGTGTCATTATGTGAGGTATGCTAAAGAGCAAAAGTTGGAGCATCAAAAGGCAGTAAGGATGTTGAACACACTGCCAATTCCAAAATGGAAGTGGAAACACAACATGATGGACTTTATTATGGGTTTACTTATCAGCTCCAATAGATGTGACTCAATATGGGTCATAATGGTTAGGTTGACCAAGTCGATGCACTTCATTCTTGTCAGAATTGAGTACTCAGTTGACAAGCACATATCCATATGGAGGAAATCATTAGCTTACATAATATCCTAGTATCTATAATATCTGATAGAGGAGCCTCATTTACCATGAGATTCTAGAGAAGTCTATAGAATGTTATGAGTACATGATTAGACTTTAACACATCCTTCCATCCATAAACAGATGAGTAGTCAGAGAGAACCATTCAAACTATGGAAGATATACTTCATATATATGTGCTGGACTTTAGAGGTTCATGGAAGCAACATTTACCATTAGTGGAGTTTGTTTATAACAACATCTATCATTGGAGCATCAGGATGGCTACTTACAAGGCACTATATGTGAGGAAGTGCAAATGTCTAGTGTGTTATGAAGAAGTAGGAGAGCGGGCTTTAGCTGGAAATGAGATTGTGGAAATTACCAACAAGGTAATTCCCATAATTTAGAATAAACTTAAGATAGTCGTCAATAAATAGAAGAGTTATGTTGACATTAGAAGAAAGCAACTAGTGTTTCATGGGGGTGGGGGGTGGGGGACATATTCTTACTGAAGGTATCTCTACTAAAAGGGGTGGTTCGGTTTCGCAAGAAAGGTAAATTAGCTCCAAGGTACATGGTCCATCTGAGATAATCCAGAAGATAAGTGATGTAACATACAAGCTAGATTTACCAGCTTCCATGCAAAGAATTTACCTAGTGGTCCATATTTTTATGCTGAGGAAGCATGTGACAGATCCAATCATACGGTCTCGAGCTAATCATTTAAAAGAACAACTTCAGCTTTGGGTTGAAAGAGGATTGTCTAAATATGGAGAACTTCATAATGACAACATTGAGAATCCTAGTTATATAAATATAATTGGGCTTCTATTTTGAGTTTGAGACTTTTTTTGAGTTTTAGTTTAGTTAGCTTGATTTTGTGGGCTTATTTTTTAGTTTTGGGTTTATTTTGAGGTTGCTAGTTTTTTCCTTCTTGATTTGGACGAGTGGGACTTATTTAAACCAACTTTGGGCTTGTTCATTTAGGAAGGATATTGGAAGATTTCCAAATCTAAAGATCTGATCCAGAAAGATTCAGATTTGAAGAGTCCATAAATATTGAAGAATGCATCATCACCAACATTCCATCCACATACATTTAGGGGCTTGATAGAAATTAAAATTATTTATTTACATTGTATTCCTTAAACTTTACTATAAATAGGGCTTGTATCTTCTTGGTGGAACACATTGAATTCATTTAATGAAATCTGAGAGTTTCTTAAAAGAGAGTTTTCTTAGCTTTCTTTTAACTTTATGCATAATGTGTTGTTTTGGGTTGGGATTGAGTGTTCAATTGCTACCCACTTTCAACATTATTTCTTATGTTTTTTAACACTTTAATTCAGTTGGGTTTAAGGAAAATTCTTCTAGTTTCTGTTTTAAGTTCTTTTAGGTTGTGTTCTTAAGTGTAAGAACAAAATATTTCAATTGTGATTATTTCCATTTTCTGGAACAAAATTGATTTAAGGGTTATTTGGTATCAGAGCTTTGGATCACCAAGTAATTATATATCCTTCTTATTTATGTTATTTCTATAATTTTTACTAATCTTTATTTTGTTCTTGGGCTGTTCTAAATAAAAAATTGAGTTTGATCATGAAAAGCCTTTGGTTTGCTTATTTAGTGTTTCCACGAATTAGGCTTGGATATATTTAAAGAATAGTTAAAAAAACTCTGCAAAAAAAAAAATCCCAGAGAGCTTGTTTATCTTTATAAATTGAATTCATCATTTTTTTTATATTATAATTAGGGTTGTTTGGGTTCGACTCACATCAATTGATTTTGGATTCCTTCAAAACCATTTTTTCTCTGTTATTTGAATGCTTGGAGTGATAATATATGATTTCAATAGGAAATTACAAGTTTCGAACATAATTTCCGTATTTGTCATTTTTTTTCTCATCTTAAGTTCTCATTTTTTATACCAAATTGCATCTTTTTACATTTTTAGGTATCAATTTAGGTTTCGTTGCTGCCTAATTAAAAGAATCAAATATACACTTCTTTTCCTTTAAAGTGTGTGTTAATCATTTTTTTGCTGGAGTTCTATTTGTTTCTAGTCTTGTGTGTCAATCTTTTATTATTAAGAGATTTTTGTGAATTCTAAATTGAACTTGAGTGCATTTGGACTAATTGATTACTGATCGAACTAAATCCTTTTGCATAAAGTAAAAAAGAGAGTTTAAGTGGTAAAAGGCAAGTGTGTGTAAGCTCAAAGGAGGGGAAAAGCAAGTTCGATGATTTTTCAATACCGTTTATATGTAAATTTCATTATTTTCCTTTTATAAAATAAACTATCTTCCTAATATCATTCCTTTATGTCACTTTAATAATTCTAATTGCATTGTCTCACTTTAATTTAATACTAATGCTTTATTATACTTTATAATTCTCTTAATTCAATACTTAAATCTTATATCTTTTTATATCATTCATCAATTTATTTAGTTCAATTTCATTATCAAAATTTCAAATCATATATTAAATTTCATGTTTTCTTTATATGATTAATATATTCCCTTATTACAGTTTATGCATTACTTGTTTTAGTCTTTTATGTATATAGTTATGTTACAATCTGTTTCTTCAATCAATCTTCCATTTGAGTCCTTAAGATAAATAAAACATAGTTATACCATTCAAGTCTAAGTACCTAAAGTCCATTATATCCATTAATTAGGTACCTTCGATGTGGTTTATAAAACATAAATTCTTTACCAACTGTTCATACCCTTCTTACCATCAACTTCGTTGGTTTATAATGTTAATTTTTCATGTTGGTCCACTTTGTTACTTTTATGTTAGTCCTTTTATGTACACTTATTAATATAAACTTATTTGATAATAATTTCCTTTTAATCCATTTTTGTTCAGGTTCTTATGCTTAGGTCCATTTTATTTCTTCCATATGGTACCTACGCTTTCCATTGATCATTTAGGTATATCTATATGCAATAAGAGCCCCACTAAGGTTCCTTAGTTCATTTGTTTACAAATTTCATGTGCAACCTTCTGTCCAAATGTCCATATCTACCAAAAATTCACAAACCATTTGTTCCTCCATGTGCTTGGGTTCGGCTATGGTAGGTTCATAGAGATACCACAACTCACCAAGCTACGGTTAAGTTAATTTCAAGTAACCATTTTCCAGATTTTACCAACTCAAGTTCCCTCTAACATAACTCCATCACAAGTCATGGTTTACATTATATTCTTAACTTCAAAATCATGACTCCATTTGTAAATTACAGCAACCTCATTAGCATTTTTTTAGGCATCAAAAACATATACAAACTCATCATATTTAACCAAGAATATATTCAGCACCTAACCTTGTTTATGTAGCTGGAATTTCCTCTAGTTTTTCCTTCAAGCTTCGGTTTTTCTTTGGCTAAATCACTCTCCAAATTACTTTAGGACATTTCTTGATTCCACTTTTGTGGAAAGCACTCTCAATCTACAAAAGAAGGATTTTAATCCATGGCTTTGCATGGCTAAGAAGGAAGGAGGACAAGCTTCGGTTACCTTTTAATAGAAAACCACTCACCTTTTTCAAGCTTTTCTTTATTTTTTTCTTGCTCAAGAGACTGTCATTCACTTCAATCCCAGCTCATGCTCAAGCTTGGACACTAGAAAGTGGGGGAAGAAGGTCTCGGGTCATTATTGTTTCGGTGGAGGCAGGGGTGGACCCAGGGGGGCCAGCCTGGGCCCGTGTCCCCCCGGGCCACCCAAAAAAAGCTTAGTAGTTTAAGTTTTTTATTTATTTATTTATTTTAATTCAATTACCTTTGATTTTTTTTTATTTTAAATCAAAACGGCGTCGTTTTGATCTTTAAAATTTTTTAAACCAAAATGACGTCGTTTTGGGGTTTGTTTTTTAATTTTTAAACCAAAACGGCGTCGTTTTAGTCTTTTAAACCAAAACGACGTTGTTTTAGGGGTTTTTTTAAATTTTTTTAACCAAAACGGCATCGTTTTAGTCTTTATTTTTAATTTTTTTTTAACCAAGACGACGTCGTTTTGGGCTTTATTTTTTAATTTTTTAAATCAAAACGCCGTCGTTTTAGCATTTAAAATTTTAAACCAAAACGACGTCGTTTTGGTTCATTAAAAAAATAAACAGAGAATGTGTGAAGTCGCGAACACAATAAATAAACCAGAAAATATTTTAACGGGTCTTGTATGAAATATTATGCTAAATTTTCAATGAAATATAAAGTGATTACAGTATAGTGGTGCCCCATCAAAATTACACGCCACTGGGTGGAGGAGTGGCTGTCCTCTTCTTGTTCGGTAATCCCTTGCTTCAAATGGCTGTCACCTTTGCTTCATAGTTTAGCTGGACTTAACTTTGGCTTAGGAAATGAAGGACATGCATGTTCAATCCGTGGAGAAGGAAGAAGAGAAGCTGGGCGCTTTTGGTGAAGAGAGGAAACTGGACAACTTTTCTTTGGTTTGATTTCACAATGGCAGGCATGGCTCTCTTCCTTCTCTTAAACTTCCAACACATTTCCCTCAAGCTAGGTGTCCATCTCTCCTTATGCAATGTGCTATTGGGGCTGTACATTAGTGGACAAGTAGATTTCTTCTTGAAAGGTTAGGTGAGCCACAAGGTCAAGTCTTCCAAACCGTGTGTGCCCACCTTGATTCTTACTTTACTATTTTTTTTCTACTTGCTTCACACATGGATTTGGCCATGACCTTACTCCCATTTCAAGCCCTCTTCATTCATGAAATGTTCCTTTTTCATTTCTTTTGTACAGCCCACATACACACACAGCCGATTTATCCAAGTTGATGTCTCAGTCCACATGGTTTCAAGGCTTGTTCTACTTAAAATTTTTAATCCAAATTGATCCAATTTAAATTTTCAAGCCTTAGTTAATTTGAAGTAATCATATTACATTATAATTTATTTAAATTAAACCTAAATTAATTCTATGTCTATTTTTTTAATTTAATTTATACACACTTAAAATTTACATGTCAATTACAATTTAACTAGATTAAGTTCAATTTTTTTTTTTCACACTTTAATTCACTTATGTTTTATTTTCTTTTCTCAATTATTTTTCACTTAAAGTATTCACTTTAAAATTTTATATTTTATTCAATTAAATTACATTTATATTGTTATTAAATTGGGATGTACAATTGATGTCGCTCTTACGGGACATGCTTCCCACAGACAGACTAATGACTTCCCACTATAATATCGAAAATCACTAAATCAATCTGTAAATGATTATATCGGATCGTTGCTTTATAATTTTTTTTTAAAACATCATTACACAATAATCGAACCAATCAATTTAACGTTATTAAATTTTGATATAAATCATAAGAAAATATGTCCATTAAAAAGAAATATAGAGGATACCTAAAATATATACATAGTTATATTTACATAAATATACAGGCATATCTTAGTTATCATTTTAATTCACACAACTTGTACATTTAACTTATAAATTTACTGCCATTTACTCTGCTGTGATAGTTATAATATATAAAATACACAAAATATGATAGCTTCGGGATGTATGTCACAAGTATAGCTTAGCCACCTCTAGAATCTTAACATTAATCATATCTACTGATTACTCTGATTTGCTTGCTACTTTCATCTGCGTTCATCAAAGATAAACGCTAAGTACGACTACTCAGTAAGTTACGCACAATACACAAATAACATGCATAGCAATAATTTAAACCATGTGCATCAACAAACAATTGCCTCATATCAAATATCATCATATTCCATAACATAATCACATTATTTCAACATTCTCGTTCTCAATGCGTAATATAAGTCAATGATGAACATGATGTTTCAATATATGATGTGAATGCATTCATGATATGCATCCACCATCCTTATGTCATCTTATGACCATATCTCATAATATGATTGTGCATAATCTCTAAGTAATAATTAATAAGGAGTATCCGAGTCTCACGGATATCTATTCCAAGTCTCATAGAAATAGCACACAAATCGAGTCTCACGGATCTACATATATATGCAATACTCGAGTCTCATGAGAATAAAGGTGTTGTGCTTTACCCAGAATATACCAACACACAAACCAAGTCTCATGGATCCATATATATATTGAGTTCTCAAGTCTCACGAGAAATATATACGTTGTGTGGTATTTTACCCAAGTATCACATGTTATCTTCATCTCCAGCACACCATATCATGTATGATATGCTGTATGAATGTCACATTACCATATGCATTGTTACACAATCATGTTTCAACAAATCATATGCATATGCTTTACATTATTGTCATGCACATCATAATCATTGAACGTCCATAACATATTATTCATATTTCTATAAAATCACATCAATCTCATATAATTCACCAATAATATTTCACAATCACATTCCACATTCCACAATCGTGATAAAGCACACAAAAGTTCAACATTATATTTTCACATGTTCCTGCATAGAAAATATACACTTATATGGAAATTATGCATGGTGGCCCCCAAACTATGAATCATTTGTACACCAGGTACCAAAGCAATAGTAGTTTATATTACCATGCAGTCACACACTTCGCATATAATTATTTTGGCATGCAGTCACACAATGATCTGTAACTTACCAACTATCGCTTTTCCCTTATCGATCCTTCCTCGGTCTATGGGAATTCTTCCAACCTGTGTACCTATTTCACATTATAATTCATCACATCAATCATCCATAAGCATATTTCATTCAATCTTAATGATAGGCATGGTAAACATAATTTCTGACATACACCACATCAAACCCCTAATCGCTACACAGACGGTTAGCCAATTTATTTGGGAATCCATTAACCCTGCATTTTAACTTGTTTTCTATGCTTATTTCATATGAATTTCATAATCAATATCTTAATTAAGCATTGATAAGCTTTAGGTACAAATATCATGTCATTAGATTGTCATTTAAGGATAACTCCTTGTTTAAGGTTCATGCATAAGCATTTCTCATGAACTAACTTTGGATTTTGTCCTGTTTCAATCTCTTACTCAATTCCAATTGCCCTAAAATTTTGTACACTTTCATATAACTTAACATTCAAGATGTCATTTAAATTTTTTCTTGTTCTAAGTTTATTAAGGTCACATTTTACTTAGCTAAATTCTACTGCCTGTAATGGAACTTCCATTGCTAGTAGCTTGTTGTTCTAGTCTATTTGACTATTTAATTCAATTCATTTTGGTCTAACATTTTAACTATATTTCCTTAATACATTTTAAAAGTTTCCTATCAAATTTGGTTACCATTAAAAATCATTTGAATATTTTTCATATCATTTTATTTTCACAACACACCCTTATATAACTTTCAGCCCTCCTTTAACTAATTCATATCTCAAATCAACCCAGTTCATGCTCATTTTTCATAGGCATTAGGTTAACATATGATTAAAGTTTTAAAAAAATTTCATACTATTTGGAATCCATTTGGGTGCAAAACACAGTACTTACATTTTCAGTATATCACATAGGGCTTATCCAGTCGGTCTCATTTGATATATCTAGCTTGTTTAGCCATTTTGACCAATCTAAATTATGCTTTTGGCAAAATGCAAAATATGAAAGTTGTAGCCAACATCCTAAATAATCTACATATGACATTTCATGAATTAATTTGATTATTAAGTCCTTCAAACAAACAAAAAAAGACGAATGTCTTGCACTGGAACTTGTAATATAATAGTTTTGGACCTTTATCTATTCTCACTGTATTTTCATGACTTAAACGATGGAATATGGTAAACTGACATTCTAGACAATTGTAGCCAATATTTACAGCTTTCTATTGGTATATTATTCATTATTTTTGGACATTAAATGATCCTCCAAAATAAGAACACATCTCAAGTTATTACACTAGACAGTCTCTCTAGCAACCATTCACACCTTCTACACAATTAATCACCTAAATCACATTCTAAAGCAAATGATTTCAACTCAATTCATAATTCCAATTTTTCTTCATCAATTTACAGGTATTACAGTTCACAAAACCATACAAACCATAACTTACCTCTTTAGACAGATCTTCTCTTTGCCTTACACCTCCTTAGCACCTCCTTCACTTCAACCTTACTTAATTAGATCTAAACCTCACTTTCCTTTCAAGATCCAGCAATCCCTAGCTCTCTTTTCTTCTAGTTCTCCTTCTTGCTCTACTTATCTCTCTCTTTCTCTTCTGATTTCCTACCATCTTTCCCTTTTTTTTCTCTTTATTTGGTTTGACCAGTGTCACCTCCTCCTTCCCAAAGTCGGCCACCTCTTACTTTTTCTTCTAATTCTCTTTTTTTTTTTATCCCCTTCCCTTATTTATCTGTTCACTAACTTAATAATAATAATAATAAATAATAATAACAACAACAACAATAACAACAACTTACATAATAAAAATTCATTTTACTAGTTACCTTTTTTCCCGCTTTCTCATTGGCATGTCATATATATCAAGCACATATCACATCATTTTGCATAATCTATATCATATATTCAAGTTCTCAAGTATAGCTTAATTAGACACCTAATCTGCTAGGCCCTAATAAGTGTACGTGACAATGAAAGTTAGAACTCTTCAGCTATAGATATAAAATGATTGAGTAATAGAAGAAAAAGTGGTCTACAATGGAAGGAAAAATTATAAGTATATATATATATATAAAGAGGTATTGTATCTAAGGTGGATCCTTATGTTGTGAATGAAATAAATAGCTATGATGCTTGGAAAATTAAGAAATTTTTCCTAGGAGATCTTTTATATATTAAGGATATTGTATTAAATTTTGGTGAATCTTAGAATTGTGTTGTGTAAAATATGAAAATTTTATAGATAAAGGTTTGATATATTTATTGATATCTTGAATTGTGGAGATAAATTGAGGTTGAAGTTTCGATGACATTGTTTTTAGATATCTAGAATATCTATTTGAAATGTGAAGTTGGTCTAATGGTTGAATTTGAATATGCAAGTTGCCATTTTAGTTCGAGATTGAATTAAGTGGATATAAAAAGTTTATGGAAATAAAATTATTTTAAAGTAATATATGGATTGATGGAGTATTTAGTAAATTGTGGGATATTTATAAGGATTAAATAACAGTATCTTAATTAAGTATTTCAATTAGATGGATTCATTTTAATATACCTTAGGTAACATTTGATTGTGGAAATGATGGTATAATGGGAAAAAAAAAGAAAAAGAATGATATATCATATAAGAGAACAAAGATTAACAATATTTAAATATGGTTGTAGTAGATTAGTACACAAGAGAATATATTATATGTTGGCAATAGATGTTAATAAATAAATAAATAAATAAATATATATATATATATATATATATATATATATATATATTAAAGTTTTCATGAATGAGAGTGTTAGTAATTATGGATTTACAATAGTTTTAATAGCTTACGTAAACCTAGTGGTAAGTAGGTGACACTTTGGTACAATGGCCATGGATTCGAATTTCAACAGTGGCAGAGTGGGGTTTCACCTACGTGGGTGGGCCTCTTGTGCGCACTGAGTCCTCAGCCTTCCGCTTGTGTATCGCTAGACCACCGTGATTTACTTCCACATCATTTTGTCGGATCGGGATGCGAAGGACCCTTAAGGTGAAGGTAAAATCACCTTTTGGTACAATAGCTTACGTAAAGTACAAAAAGGAAATGAATAATTATTTTAAAATAATAATGATTAGTGAACTCATTGAAGTCATTGGAACATGTAAACATATTGAATGACTGAGCATATTCACATACACTAATGGAGTTATGAAGTTGGGTGAAAATTGGTTGAACTTCAATAAAATAAGTGAGTTATGTTAAGGTAAATAGAAAGTTGATATACTTTGGATATATTATTAACATCATTATTATATTTGGAGAAGTTATAGAAGGATGAAGGATGAACATCAATAGCTTAGTAGCTGCAATTACATTGAAGTGTCCCTCATATTTTAAGTATGGACAGTTGGTTTAGCTTAATCTTATCACATTAGGATAATATTAAGAATGATAGTATTGGATATTAGGCTAATTTAATAGGTTTGACATGGTGAATCAATAAAATGCAAAAAGAAGTGATTCATAGGTGATATGACTAAAAGTATGTTTAGAGTAAAATGAAAAATAAGAATTTAATCACCTATATTATTTTGACTAGTATTAAAGTACGTAGCCATAGAATAGACCACAAGAAAGAATAAATTGGTAGACTTTGACCCACGATAGTAAAAATTTTAACGGGGAATATAGTAGTTGGTGGATAACAATTAGAGCTGACAATTTTTGACACGACCAGTTTATATGACACGTAGTTAAGTGGGTTTGGATTTACATTAAATGGGTTTGGATCATAAACGGATCAACCCGTTTATGACACGATAAAAATGCAGGTCTAAACGAGTTGACCTGTTTAACCCGATTAAATATGCAATGACCCGTTTATTTGAATAAGTTAATAATTAACATATCTTATATTGATTCATTTAAATATATTATAGATGTTATGATCTATTTATTTAAATTAAATTTGTTAAATAATTAAATTTTATTTAAAATAATAATATTTTAATTTTAAACATCCATTTATAAAGTATAAAATCATCTCATCCACTTTATTTCATATAAATATATGTAAATTTAGTTGATTTATAAATATTTAGATTTAAATAATAGCTATATAGATATTAATAGTATAGTTAAATAATATTATTTAATTTTAATTCATTTTAAAATGTTAAATAGATTGTATTATGAGACTAAAATGACTATTTATTTAAATTAATTA
>CAOGCB010918647.1:0-13436 GCA_948266635.1 Cnidoscolus chayamansa | reverse complement strand
TCATATATTGAAATATTACATTTGTTATTCCTTGAAGAATGATAAGAAAAGATGTTTATATTGATTGTGATGATATATGATGATTTCAAATGTGAAATCAATGGGTATCAATGTGCATGTTTTATATTAATGTTATGTATGTTACATGTGGGTTATTATAACTTATTGAGTTTCTTACTTAGCATTTATCCGTGATATAAACGAAGGTGAAAGTAGCAAGAGAAAGCAAGGTGACCGGTGAACTTGCTTGTAAAGGATTACAAAGGTACTTGGTTGTAATTGGAGATGTATCCCAATACTTTTGTGTTTTTATACAGTTGTAAATTGTAACTATCACTATAGTAAAGAGGCAGTATTGTAATAATAATATATTTATGCTGCGTGAATTTTAACTCTGATGTATATTTTGTAAGAATGTTTTAATTTGGTTTTATGGAAAGATTTTAAATTGAATGATAATGATGTTTTAATTATTTAGAAATGCGAAAAGAAAAAAAATTTTTACATAATTTTACAGGGCGATGATCCATAATTATCCCTTATAGGGTGATTGGTGATTTTCCGAGGTGGAAGTGGGAAATCATTAATCATTCTTTGGGAGGCATGTCATGGGTAGATGTGACAAGATTAATTTTTTAGATTCTTTCTATTGTCTAAATAGACCTAAATGTGACTAAATGGTTGTGTTTTAAGGAAAGAAATGGTTGGAGTTGAAGAAAAATTGCTTAAGGTACATAAGCTAGTTATGTTCAAATGTGTGTTTGAAGTTTATAAAATTAGTAGTTAAACGTACATAATGTAACACCCGACACTTTTTTGATGTCGGAACCCGAGTTTGCATTTGAAATATTCATGGAATATCAAAATCATGCTAGAATAGTGATTAGGGTTTAAAATGTTAATTTAAAAAAGTTTAAGGTCAAACATGTAATTAATAAAAGTTTTAGGTACGAAAATAAAAACCTGGAAGAACATTAAGGACCAAAGTAAAATTCAGCTAGGGCAAACCTGCATAGCTAGGTTTAGCTGCCGAACTATAGTTATGTTGTCGAATCCTAGTTGGCCATCTCCACTATAAATATTGGTGGCTGATGGTGGAGGAAGGTGTTCATAGAACATTTTCTCTCAAATCCACATAAAATCAAAGCATTGAAAACTTAAGCCTAAAAGAGTGAAATTTAAGAGTTTAACACAAAAATCGAGTTAGAGTGAAAAGAAAACAAGGCTTTAAAGAAGAGGATTTCAAAAAGGGAAAAAGGATATTCAACTAGCTTGTTGGTGGAAGTTCAATCTGAGTCCAACCAACTTGAATTTTCATTCTAAGTTAGTTGAGGGGATGTTTTTGTCATGAATCCATGACATGCTTGTGGTTCAAGTTAGGTTTTAGGATAATATTGCTAGAAAGTCGACAAAATGGCAAAAGAATTAAAAGGACCAATTATGCATGTTATAAATGGAGTTATGTTAGTGTTAAACACACTAACAAACCAAATGAATCTTGCGTATGGAAATTAAAGTCAAATGGAAAGGATTTATAGAGTTTTTATGTGTTGAAAGTTTATGTAAATTTAAAAAAATGGATGAATGATTTGTAATTGATGATGCATGTTGATGCTATGCATTTAGATGTGTTGATGGAAGTAATTGAAATGTGAAAAGATGTTTAGAAGTGTAAAAGTGTATAAATTGCAAGATTTGGGCATGTAAAACATGTAAGAACCACGATTTCGGTATTCTGCTAAAAGCTAGATTCGGTAGCTGAAAATATGGTTCAACCATAGAAACTGGGTTTATGTCGAGGTATGTTTGTGCAGCCGTATGATGTTGCCGAAACATGCATTAACTAGGCAAAGAAGATGGTTTGGCTGCCGAAGGTGCCGCTGAACCACAAGGCAAAGGACTTTTGGGTTTAGGCTTCGATAACCAAACTAGGCCCTTAAAATAAAGTTATGCCTCTATTTAGGGATCCTTCGGCTGCCGAACTTTCCATGGAAACTCCCTTATCCACAACTTTAACCTAAGTTGCAATGTATGTTTTAATGTCATACTATGTTATGTGAATTAGGGATTTTAGGAATATTTTAAAGTATATAAATGGTTTATGGTCAGTATCTGACCCTAAGTTCGTGATACAAGATCATACCATAGGAACCAGGGACTTTATTGATGAACAAGGAATTCGTCAATATATCATTTTCCAGGTGAGTGGATACAACTAAAATGTTTTATGATACAGAATACAATAAAATATTTACAACATGCTCAGACATCATAAATGTTATAGGATGTTTGCATTAGTACACGAGATATGACACATTGTATTATTACTTGATTATGATAGGTAATGTTGGATGATCTGATATTCTGCTAGGTTTATGTTATGACTATAGACCTTCATAAGACCCACGATATGACCATTGGATTTCCCATGGATGATGTACGCTATATTTATATATGGTAAGACCGAGATGACTGAAAGTAGCTTTTTGGCACATATATGATGCCTGCATGAGATGGCAAGCCAGCCGGTCATCAACTATACCTGAGGAGCTAGCTAGCCAGCAGGTTATAGGTAGTTATGAGGAGCTGGTGAGCTAGCCGGAACTAAACTAGGAGTTTCGGTGACTTCCTTACCTTATGTATATTGTTTGACAGTGTTGCATTCATGTTCTTGAAATGCATATTTTTATGATGATATTTTTTGTATCTGCTCACTATGATATTTAAATAGTTTACTCATTTTATGTCCCTCATCCCATACCCGATTTCCCTTCCTATTTTTCACAAGTATGCAGGACGTACTAAAGAATTCAGGGTATAGTGGATGTGGCCCTAGATGTTTGTGTATTACTCCTAGGATTGTTAACAGTTATGATGTAAATGTTTGTTTAATGTTTGAAGTTTATAATCTAATCTCATGTGTTTAATGTTTGAAGTTTATAATCTAATCTCATGTGTGTAATGTTTTATAACACCCAACAATTTTTCGACATTAGATTTTGAGTTTCTAACCAGAATATTCATGGAGTATTCAGAAACTGGGCCAGAATTATTATTAGGGACTAAAATGTTAAGTTGAAAGATTTAAGGGACTAAAATATAAATTTCAAGGGCTAAAATGAAAAGATGGTAAAGTTAAGGGATTAAAGTGAAGTTTGGCTAGGCTTAACCTGAAAAGTCAAGTTTGGTTGCCAAACTCAAAGATTCGGTTGCTGAACCCAATTTTGCCACCTCTATTATAAAAAGTGGAGTCATCCAATCAAAAGAAAACTTTTCGCAAAACTCACTTTTCTCTTAACTAACCAAAGTTCTCTAGAAATCTAAGAATAATTGAAAGCAAATAAGAACAAGTTTGAATAAAAAACATTTGAAGCAAGGAAAAGCTTGGTTAAGTTTGGAAGAATTCAATCAGAAACTTCCACCAAGTTTGAGCCTAAATCTAAAACCGGACCCAAAAATCATGGACATCAATGATGAACCAAGGATTCTTCAAGCACATCAAAGTTTCAAAGTGAGTGGATACTTATTAAAATATTTTACGATACAGAAAATACAAGTTTACGACATGCTCATGCATCACAGCTATTTAAGGTTGTTTTGCATTAGATCGTGAGATATACTGTGTTGCATTGATTCATGATATGTGAAAGGTAATATTGGACGACCCTTGATCCCATATGTTTATGTTTTATGACCATGGATGATATCCTTAGGAATATCCCTCAAATATGTTATGTTGTCCGTTTGGCATTTCCTTCGAGATGTACCACAAATTGTCCCACGAAAGTAACACTAGAGAGGTTGGGACATCTCAGGGGATATCTATATTTATATTTATGATATGATAAGCCCCAAATAGACAAAGAAACTTCTGGGCACATATTTACATTTCGTGGAGTTCCTAGAAGATGGCTTTACCAACTAGAACCTACTTAGGGATCTTAGTGACAATATTATCTAAAGTGAAATATTTGACTATGTTACATGTACACGAGCACGAAAGTTATATTTTGTTTATATTTTTTGTATCTACTTACAAATCTATTTCAAAATAGCTTGCTCATTTTATGTCCTCCCATCTCATCCTTTATTCTCGATCCCATTTTTCACAGGTATGTAGAACGTATCAAAAAATGATGGGTAGCTCGAATGACGTACTATGACATAGATTATATATGTTTTGCCCCTACGATATGTGAATGTTAAAAAGTTATAAACCATGTTAAAGAACATGTTTTTTTACGATCTCATGTACTTTAAATGTTATGTTGGGATTTTTGTGTACTATGTTAATGTTTATAATGATGATGTGTACAGGTATATATAAGACACTTGTACTAGGAATTTAATTATTCCTAAAAAGTTATGTTGTACCTAAATTCTATATAAATGCATGAGATTTATTATAATGATGATGTCATGTTTATGTTATGTTGACGGCTTGTTAGGGTTTTGGTCATCTTCAGGTGGTCAAGATTCTAACACTGGTAGCAGTCGGCTCAGGCAGGTTGTTACATATTTAATGAATGTTATATGTTGGATTAAGGCATTGATGTTAATGTGAATGTTATGTTATTACAGGATATGTATGATGCTTGTGTTAGGAATTTAATTATTCATATATGTTATGTGCCATAATCTTTATGAAACATGAGACAAATGTTACGTAATGAACATGAAATGAAATGTAAATGCAAATGTAATGTAATGTAAATAGAATATCAACCTTGTTAGGATATTGGTCACATTCAAGTGGATGGGATTTTAATATCGATAGTAATTCAAAATTCAAGCTATTACACATAATATAAGTATCAAATCTGATTAGAGAGTGAATTAGGTTACAATGCATAAGTGAAAAGTAAATGAAAAAAGATTGACCTAAGTGTGTGTGTATAGATTTATTGTTGTGTGAACATATTTTTGTGCATGAATATATGGTTTGACAATAGCATTGTTGTTACTCTAAATAGGAAATCATTTGTAGTTTGTGTATAAATATTTGGTATACCAAATATTAAGGTAAAATATAGAAACCAAAAGTATAACAAGAAAGGTTTAAAAAAAAGTAATGCAATATTGTGGTTTCTATAATTTTATTTTTTTGAACTAGTAGGGATAGCCAGTGGACTTTATCTAGCATGGAAAGATAGTTGTGATATTAATGTTATTTATTATTCAAATGTTTTCTATATTCATGCCCGTATCAATGATATGCAAAATGAATTTTGTTGAGATAGATTATTTGTGCACTTAAACTTGGATGACTTACTCAGACAGGAACAATTCTCATATCTTACCTCAAACAACAATGCTTTTAAAGCTGAAACACTAGTTTTGGGGGATTTTAATGTGTTTCTCCATGCAGCTGAAAAATAGGGGGGGTGTAAATACTTCATTTCAAGGATAACATATTTTCAGCAGTTTGTTAACTAATGACCTTAGTTGATCTTGGCTATTAAGGCTCACCCTGCAACTGGAACAATAAAAGGGAAGGGCAAGAGAACATTCAGGAAAGAATTGATGCCTTTGCATTATCCAATGGTTACAAATCTACCAGAACACTCATATATCTCATTTACAATATATAGGGTCTGATCACTGGCCACTTCTCTAAGGATTGATAATTCTAGGTGTAAACCAAAATAACATTTTTCCTTCGATAGTCTATGGATGGGGCAACAAGAGGTTCATAATATCATCTCCTCGACCTAGAATAAACCATGTGAAGGGTCGACAATGTTTAGAGTGTTCTCTAAACTCAAATGGTGTCGTAATTCCTTAATAGAATGGAGGAAAGGAACAAATCCAAACTACAACTCTCGCTGATGCGGAACCCAAGCCTATTAGAGACTGAAACGACATATACTCGAGTAGTAAACAAAGAATAGAAATTAATTCCCCAATCTAAAGCACCCTAAATTGACATGTAATCAAGAACACTTATGATAGATTGATTTTAAGAACAGCAAGAATAAGAATCATACTTTCAGAAATCAAACCTTATTCTTGATGCAATTGCAAGAACCAAGAACCAAGAACCAGTCTAAGCTCTCTTGAAAATTCGGCTAAACCAAATAAATTGTATTAATTTTTTATAATCTCCTTACAAAAAGAAAAGTGATGCTTTATATAGACTTAGGCAGCCCCCCTAATTTCCTAACCCTAATTTAATGTGACCAAAATGGGCCTTAATTAACCCTAGGTGTTTCAGCCCAAAAAGAAAAGAAAGAAAAGAAACCAGATTTTGGCCCAATAAAACTTGTAATTTACTCAAAAGAAGCCTACCTAACTATATAATTCGGCCTAAGGCTTTCCCTGAACCCAAATTAACTGGTTCGGGTGTGAACTCACCCAAAAAGGCTTCCAGCTCAGTATGAACACAACAGTGTGAACACAAACAGAAGATTCCTCAAGAATATTCCTTCCTCTAATATCTAGACCTCAAATGGCTATTTTGAATTCAACTATTCAGAATAGCTAAATTCAGCCTTCTCCTATATCTAATCTACCCAAAAGACTTAAATAACCATAAATAACCTAATTGGCTGTCAAGCATCAATGTTTAACAATTGTTCAAAGAAACGAAACAAAATACAAAGTTTGAATTATCAATGGGGACATTTGGCTCAGATATCTTGGAATGGCCACATTGTTCTTCAACATCAAAATGAGGTTGCATTGATTCCACATAAGACCTCATGAATCCTTGAAGTGCTTCTTTCAACTTCTTTGCTCTCAATCTGGTAATTGATCCTTGTGGCAAAGTTAGCTCATCCTCTTTGAAGGTTGGTGTGCTTACATCACTCGCATTAAACTGCTTCAGGATCAGCTACTCAAAACTAAATAGTAGAATGAAATGTGGTAGGCAAATGAAATAAAAATACTATGACGAGAATTAAAACATGAACTCAATCGTGAAGAAATCTTTTTGAGCTCAAAAAGCTCGACAAGAATGGCTTAAGAAAGGGGACAAGAATATTGTATTCCTCCATGCTAAATTGGTCCAACGAAGGCAAAGGAAGACAATTTTTTTATTAAAAGATGATATAGGCAATTGGCACCATAACTTCAAAGACATTTCAATAATGGCGTTGGAGTATGTTAAAAATGTGTACTCAACTAGCAATCCAACAAATTTCAACCACATCACTTATGGATTCCTAACTTACGTAACCCCTGAAATGAATCAACTCTTGATGAGATTTGTTTCTGAAGATGAAATAAAAAAAAAAGCAACCTTCTCTATAAATCCATCCAAAGCTTTGGATGAGGATAGATTGACAAGGATCATTTTTTAGAAATACAAAACAATCATAGGAGAAGAAATTATTGAAGCAGTTTCTAGTTTCTTTTAAAATGGCAAGATGTTAAGGAGTTTCAACCATTGCCCTCATTCTAAAGGTTAAGCAGGTGTGCACCATTTGAGACTTAAGACTAATAGGACTTTGTAGTGTCTTCTACAAAATTACTCCCAAACTCCTAATCTGTAGGTTGCACCTTCTAATAAATTGCTTAATTGGGGAGGAGCATAATGCATTTACAAAAGGGAGACTTATTTCCAACAATATTCTTATTTCTCATGAAATCATGCATAATTTAAAAATGATGAGAGGATGAAGGAATTATGGTTTAGCCCTTAAACTAGATATCAACAAAGCTTATGATAGTATGGAATGGGGCTTCCTAAAACATATGTTGTCCTACTTTGGTTTCCATGAGAATTGGATTCGATGGGTAATGGAATGTCTCTATTGTCTTCTTCTCAATTCAAATCAATAGGCATAGAAAGGGTACCAACTAGAGGCTTATGGTAAGAAGATCCCTTATCTCTATATTTTTATTTATTTTTTGCTAAAGATTTATCTCATTGTCTCAAAACATCAGACTTACATGGTGTTTCCATCTCACGACAGGGACCATTAGTGAAACATCTCCTTTTTAATGATGGCATTGTCATCTTCTCTAGAGTTATGATGGTTGAAGCTATAAAGATACAAAACATTCTCCACCTCTTCTCTTTTACAAGTGGTCAATCAATAAATCCAACTAAGTTTACCTTCTTCTTTAGCTCAAACACCTCATGGGAAATTCATCGGTGAATATCCTCCTTAATTTATATCTGAAACATAGGTGGCCACGATAAGTTCCTCGAACTTCAAGCAATTATCTCTCGGTCTAAATTTTAAGCTTTTGAAGCTATTAAAAATAAAATGGAGAATAAAATATCAAGTTGGAAGGAGAATCTACTATCTCAAAGGGAAAAAAGACACTAATTAAGGCAGTAGCTACATCATTATCTGTCTTTTCCATGATCTACTTTCGTTTTCCTTCAAGTTTATGCAACCTTAAACAACATCATAGCTAACTTTTGGTGGGGTCATCAAGAAGATCAAAAAAATACATTGGATATCTTAGGACAACATGTGTCATCCTAAACGAATGGGAGGGATAAGGTTTTGAGACTTGGAAAGCTTCAACAAGGCTCTCTTAGCAAAACAGGGCTAGAGAAATTTAACAACTCTCCAATCATTAGTAGCTTGAATCCTAAAGGAAAAGTACTTCCCCAATGCTTCCTTGATGCATGCAAGGCAAGGGTCTAAACCATCTAGGGGTGGTAAAGTATAATTTGGGCCAGACAAATTCCAGAGAAGGAATACGATGCCAAGTTAGTGATGGGAAATCAATACTTTGCAAGATAAATTATTGGATACAAAAATCTTTCTCCTATCCACTCCAAGTTAAAAGAAACTCCAACCCAAATATCCATTATGTTTGTCATTTAATCAACGAAACCACCTCTTCACAGAAAATTCATGTAACACCCCTTACTAAGACTCGTAGAATCTCGATATAAATAAAATAAATAATAGCATTCTTTTACTGATACCAAAAATTAGAGATTACAAAAAAAAATTACATCATTAACACTACAGTAATGCCCCTAGTACATGCCAAAAAGAACAACTAAAATATACATAACACAAATCAGTAGTGATATATGTAGATCAAAACAGTTCACTAATCCAACACGCTGAGCATTTTCACTTAGTGGGTGTAAACAATAACAATAATAATATTATAAGTTATAATATCATAAAGTTTCAATTCGCCTTATCCATTGTGAATTTCTAGAGTTCAATATATTATTTTCTTAACAACGAAGCGTGAATTACTGATACAAGTTACTTGCGACAATAATTTCGATAGTAATAATATTTTCATTTGCATTATACAATTTCTCAAAAAATCAATTCTAGTATCAATGTTATCAATCATCAATATCACAGTTGTAGCACCCCCTACCCATACTTATAAAGACCCGAATAGGATGCGCTACTTAATTGCCTATTACTATTCTCTACCTTGTCTTGCATTCTTATCTTATGCATATATATTCTTTTTCATATGAATATTTTATTTTTATAACTTGTTAACTTAATTAGATTAAAAATCGACATAATTTTTCCTATATATAAGGGCCCTCAAACTTGTACTTTTAGACAAGTTCCAAAATTTTTCAATTTCATCCCAATACAAGCATCTCATCACATAAAATATGTTTATAGCAATCTAATTCACAAGACCAAACTATATATTATTTGACTACTTAAAACTCTATGTACATGCCAGAATTTAGTAAATTACATATAATGTCAAAACTTTGGGTAGACTAGCTAATGTGTTCCTTTAGTTGTTACTGTTGTTATGGATCAATAGATGAATCTCCTATTGCCCTACTGTCTTTTACCTGCTTATGGAAACCAACCAATGCACTGAGTTACATGCTCAATGTGTACATAAAAAAAAACACAACAATATAATGTAGCATAACAATATACTCAATATATCATTTAAGGAACTGCATACCAAATATGTTTAACATGTAATCATATAACAGACAAATATATTTTGCACGTCTCAGTTATAAATGCATGTGTCCCAATAACTATATGCAAAAATTTATTTTCTTTTTAGGCCCATGTATCTTATGATAGGCTTGAATGCTAGATACGGGGAATATAGACAACCAAGTACAAGTGCTAACAAAAATAAATACTAGGCACCTAAATTGTCTGTCTGTATGTGGTGAGGCTCTAAATTAGCCAAATTATTGAGGTACCCACAGTAGCCTCAAAATCAACTATATGGTGCAGTACTGCTAAGAATTATTGCATGTCATACTTTTATGCTAACTCTGATACCCACTAAAGTACAATAGGCTAATGTTACCATTTAAAGTCTTTTACATGTCGTTATATGTCACCGAGAAACAAATATTTGCATTATGTATGAATCATACCAAATGACCATTCCATGTATTCATATATGCAATATGCACAATTCGACACAATTTTACGCCATTTCAGACTCAGATGCAAAATTTATCACTGTTTGCACTTTCCATACCCAAACTTACTAACATAACCTTTTAATGATCACCATATTGCATAGCCATTCTATATTAACTATAGGCCATTTATACAAGTGTTTTAAGCATAAAACTTTTAAGAACAGCAAATATATGGTCATGATTAAAATGGGGCTTAGTACATATGCAACACAAAACATAAAAATCATGCACACACACATAGACATCATTCTCCTCCTCCTCCTCCTCCTCCTCCTCCTCCTCCTCTTCCTCCTCCTCCTCCTCCTCCTCCTCCTCCTCCTCCTCCTTCTTCTTCTTCTTCTTCTCTCTCTTCCGTTGCTCTCTCTCTCTTCCGTTGCTCTCTCTCTCTTCAATTGCTCTCTCTCTCTTCCCTTGCTCTCTCTCTCTTCAGTTGCGCTCTCTCTCTCTCTCTTTTCTATCTTATCTCTCTCTCTCTTTTTTTTATGTGTCTATGTATATCCACATAGAGTTTTGGGTGGCCACCTCATAGCCCCCCTTTCTTGACTTTTCTTCTTCTTGACTTTTCTCTTTTTTTTTTCTTTTCTTTTTTTATTTTATTTTCTTTTATTTTATTTACTTATTTATTTATTTATCTGTTTCTTTATTTTAGACACCTAATCTCCTAGGCCCTAAAAATTGTATGTGACACTAGAGACCAAGCAAGTCCAGGACCTAATTCATCTATTTTGGTTTCCACCATATAAAGATATATATGGAAACTCAAGCTACCATTTAAATTGTCCATTTTCTTGTGACGCTTAATGAAAGAATGAATTTCATACAATCAATTAATCAGCAAGCGAATAGCATTTTGGAATTCGGATTGTAATTTCTACGAGGCAACATAATCCCTAAAGCATATTTTCTTTGAATGTCCACAACCAACACAAGTATAGTTTATATCCACTGTCATGCTAAGATCTACAATTCTTCAAGGCATTTCCTTTGTTCCTGAACAACACCAATGAGACTCCCATAATGAAGGTTTTGATGGTGTTTATTGTGTGGCATCTATGAAAGAACAGGAACAACTTTATCTTCAAGAATCATAGAGTCTCACCACAACAAGCTATTGAAAATGCACTTAGACACTAAGGAGTTCATGGAAGTGGAAATCCAATCGTTAGAACCACAAATGGGACCTCATCAAAATTCCTTTTAATGGCTAGCACCATCTCCAGGAACAATGAAAGTAAATTTTGATGGGGCAATTGACAAAACTAGGCAGTATGGAGCAATTGCTTGCATCATGAGGGACTTAGAGAAAAGGACTTTAAGATGGAAATGTCGTATCTTTCTAGGCATAACAGACCCTTTGATACTAGAAGCACTTGCCTATATGATGAGGACATCAAGGCTATAAAGACTCTTGATCCAATTCAAGTTCCAGTTAGTCTAGTGACAAGAGCTCGAGCTAAAAGATTCAAAGAAGATCTAAACACCTTAATCTGTAGAGTTCTACAATATGAGGAAAGTATGTTCACTACTGAGGGTGGACAAAGGTTGGTTTTGCTCATCACATTAGATCCGGGAGAGAACCAATCATTCATGCACGTTCATTAAGCAAGTCGCGCTCGTGAAAGGAGAAGTCACGGTCGCGAATTTTGTATTGATTGACGATATGTCTTTAATTCATTAAAGGGTAGTTTAGGACTTTTTCTACTTTTATGATTAGAAACCCTAGCTATTGTATTTCGGCCATATATGTCTTTTTCATTAAGGATAGTTTAGGCATTTGTTTTTAATTAGAAACCCTAGTTTTGGTTAGGTCATATGCGGCCATATATTAGAGTCGCTTACAACTTTTTGTGGGAAGAAATATTATTTTTTATTCAATAAAATTGTGAGAGTTTTCTTCTTGAGTTCTTAAAGAAACTTTTTATGAACTTATCAAGGGATTCCTTGTGGCGTTCAAAACTGACTTATCAATCAATTTTCCACCATTGATTGTGGCGCCTTCCTTATACCAAGGTTCACATCTCTCTTAGGTGTTAGGTCGCGGTTCCCATCAAAACTTGAAAGATCTTGGGGTATTTTCCATATTTGGTATTAGGTTTCGTCACATAGTTGGCATGGTTCGTATCAGTTGGTATCAGAGCCTAGGTTCATCAGGTTTGCTGATTCTTGCTTTTGTTCTTCCTTGTTGAATCCTATTGTGTTTTGGGTTAATTTCCAAGTCGACAAGAATATCATTATCTTTCTGCGTTTCTTGATTGAGTATTGATTTAAGGGTTTCTTCTTAGTTTGTTTTGCTATTTAAAATTATCACACCAATTAAGGTTGGAAAAGAAAAGAAAAGAAAAGAAAAGAAAAGAAAAGAAAAGAAAAGAAAAGAAAAGAGGATAAAAAAAATAATAATAAATAAGAGTACTTGAAACCTACTTCAAATTTTTTGTGTCAATCTTACTTCTTATGTCATAGAAGCCCTTTTCCCAAAACCTCACACTTGAGTTTCAAAAATCATCAAAATTGGCTTCAAAATCGGTGATAAAATCAAATTTGTTTGGTTTGTTTTGTCTTGAATTTCTGCTTGAGTCCTTACTTGGTAGTTCTTGATTAGTTTTAAAAGAACTTAAAAAAGAATACGAGTGGAAAAAGGCAGTGTTGTGAACCCCTCACCCCAGAGGCACAGGAAATAAATAAATTAATATTTAAATGCCTATGACTAGGATGAATGCACGTATGTGAGTCGCCACCTTGTTTAATTATTTTTAGGGTAAAACTCGGAAAAAAACTATGTGACTCCTATTTTAGTTAATTAACCTAATTTAATTAGATTTATTAGCCCAAATAGATTAAAGCAAGTCTTAGAACCAGAGTTGGATCTCGAGACCATGTCATGCAATTTAACTAACTATCCTAAATGTAGCTGAAATGCAGGGTAAAATGCTTAAAATGATTATGAATGATTTTATGAATGAAATGGTGATGACTTGTTACTTGGGGTTTATTCCCAAGTATGCCTACGTACCCTTTAAGTGAATAAGGGATCAAAGTCAACGTAGTTCGGGCTTGCCTTTTTAAAAGGGCTTTGAATTTTGGG